>RJWT010004497.1:0-33221 GCA_004365215.1 Cuniculus paca
AGAAGAGGGAAGGAGGAAGAGGAAGAGGAGGGACAGGGGAGAGGAGAGAAAGAGAAGAAGAGGGGAACCTGAGCCTCAAGGACATGAAAGCTATTCCTGTTATCCAAACAGATGGTAGCCAAATGCTTTAAGATTTTAACTTGAGGAAAATATCAAACCCGGTATATCTGTGATTGAGAGATATACAGTTACTGACAGAGCCTCAGTGTCAATTTCTGAGTATTTAAACCCATATACTTGGTTGCAGCTATCTCTGTGCTCTTATTTTCACTTTCCACATTATGGGAGATTATCTGATTTTGTTCCAGCTTCCTCATTTTACAAATGAGCAAAGTGAATGATCCCTGAGTTCTCACCGTGCAATAGAGACAGGTCCCCTGTCTCCCTGTCCAGTACATAATGGACTACTCTAATGCTGGATTCAGAGGTAGAATGGATAACTTTGGAGTATGCTCAACTCTCTTATATGTTAATCTCTTTCTGGTTTTTCTAACAAAGCCTGGAATATTCCCATTCTATCTCTGCTAATCTACTGTCTGGTCTTCAAGGACTGTAATCAATAAGGTATTCTTTTTGATAACATAGTTCTTGCCCAAACTGCCCCAGACCCCTGCTGAAGATCTGTGACCTTGCTGAGAGCTGCCAAAGAAGACTTAATTTTCCCTAAGTACTTGGGAGGAGAGAAACAATAATCTATATGATGGACTTTTGGCTGAACCCCATATCCTTTAGGAGAAGATGGAATTTGGCATAGCTCGTATTCTGATTTAAACAAAAATGTTTTGTTCTGATGTCATTTGTCTAATTACTGTAAAAGAGGATTGGATTTTTCCTATGCAATGTCATCTAGACTTTGAGATTTCAGAAATAAGCAGTCCAAATCAATTGTCTTGTCTTCAGCAAAGCCTTCTAGATGCCTTCAGTTGTATGGATCTACTCTTGGTATTGACAAAGCATTATATTCATGATGCAGATATAATGCAGTTACTCCTTTTTTGGATTTGTTTGTTCACTCATTATTAGCATTTGCTGAACACCATCTGTATCCTCCACAGTGTTGGAGGATGGAGCGGTTGCACAGAGGATACAGGAAGGAATCCTCAAAGATGAGACTATGAAGGCAAGATTAAAAAGCACTAAGTATTACACAGGATATTGACAAAGAGGAACCAGAGAAGTTTGGGAGGCAGAAATCCACATAATAAATTTGTACATTATAAGGGAAATGTTATTATATTTCTATATTTCTAGTCAACAAAACTTGTTGAGTGCCTTTTGCATGAGAGACATCATGCTTGGTGAAGATACAAGAATTTAAAACATCGGTCCTTGCCCTCAAGGAGCTCACAGTCTATTGAGTTACTCTTCTGGCTTTCCCACTAGATTGGGAGCTCCTGGAGGGCAGGCACTTGTGTTCTTCTGAAAATGAGCAGGCTCAATCTGGAGTTCAGTCCCAGCTCTAGTTTTGGTTTTTTGTTTTTGTTTTTGTTTTTGTTTTTTTACTGTGTTCACATCTCAGCTAGCCAACCTCGAAATGGGAGGTAATGCTGCCTGTCTCTTCAGTGATATGCAATATCAAATGAATGAAGGAGAAGTGACTGGCATCACATAAGTTCCACAGATACCCAGCCCTTGTATATCACACTGCTTGGCATGTAGGAGGCGTTCAGTGCACTTCTGCTGCTTGCCTGGCAGCAGAGCGTCTACGATGCCACAATGTTGGGAGGATTTCAGCCTAAGGTCAACCTGATCCCTGGCTTTCATAGCTAGCTGACCCCTTCTTAGATCAGTCAGTGGTCAAATGACAGTCCAGGCTGAACTACCAGTCAGAGTTAGAGCCAGGCTGAATCCCACGCATGCATCTTGCAAAAGTCAGAACCAAAGTCAAAGGAAAATGACGACATTTCCTTTCTGGCCAAAATGTTATTTTTCCACCAAGGACAACACATCTTGTTGGCAGGAAAAGTTGATTGGCTTGTACTTGTGTAATCAATTGTATTTGCAAATGACAGTGGCTTGCTGCCTCTGGTCTTTATTGGCATCTTACTATTTTCAGAACATTTTATAATTCATTACTCACTGTTTCCTAATAAAGTCTTTGTGTCCACATGGTAGGAATTAGTACACTTCAGTATGTTCAGTGTATCATGGCAGTGGGGGGTATAAAGACCCAGCAAAGTTAAGTAACCTTGGCCAAAGTCATCCAGATCATTGCACTACCTGTTTTTTCAGCAGTTTGCTGCTATATCAGAGAAACTGTGAGAGAAATGTTAGGACTTTTTGTCTGAGATCATTTTTTGGCTTAGTGAGTAGCCTTATGAAATTCAGAATGGGATTCTAAAGACTGACATGCTTCTCTGACCTGTGAGATCACCGCCTCCTTGAGTTTAGTCGCAAGGTAGACCTGTTTCATCATGGACAGTGTCCTCCATTCTCCAAAATGTTGTTGATCTTTATATTCCGCCAACTTTTAAAGATTTATATATTGCTCCCAAGAGCCAATCATCTTGAATCCTACTTTGTGAAGTAAACATAAAACCTGTTTGGTCCAGAACAGGCAAGTTAAGATGTAGAGAGATTATGTGATATATGGGAGGATATGTGCCAAGGATGTGGCAAATCCAGTATTAGTATTAGTGTTAGTCCTCTGGTTGGTGACACCAGTGTTTGCCACACTACATGATGTCCCAGTCTCATGATCTGATCTCTTTGTTAGTTGTGTTTTGCAAGATAGACCTTAGTAAAATCAAATCTCTAAACTTTTAAGTTTTCTACAATAATGTTAGCATGAACTATCTATTGAAGTGAAAATGATATGTTGTCCCAGTCGGCTCCATTTGCCCAAAAAGAAGTTGTCTTTTATTCCTCAGCTTTGTCTCTAATTTTTTAAATGTTTTCCAAAAATCATTGAATGTTCCTTTTTTCCTACAAGTTGCAGTGGAGGGTTTGGCCTAATTTCTGTGTTCCCTTTGAGCACAAGCAATAACACATTCTAAAGGATGATAAATAGCTGTGTAAAATGTAGATGGGTTCTATAAATACTTACTCAAATCCCTGTAGTCAGAACCAGGTAGAGTGAGAGAACAGCAAAGGCGTTCTCCTTCCACATCTCTTTCCTTAGGGAGAGGTAGTTCGGTGATCAGGAATGCACAAGTTAGACCAGAAAACCCTAGATTTGAGTCTTGTTCTCCCTGAACCACCTACCTGTTAGACATTATCAAACTAGTTAATTTCCTGGCACTCTACTTATTCTTTTGTAGAAGGAGACTCACAAAAATGTAGTTTGAGTTATAAACACTCATTTGGTACACAGCCTGAGTATTTTAAGTAGGTAATTATGATTATCACTTATTACGGTTTTTATTTTCATTTGACACCCTTTTAGATCCTTATATTCATATCTTTTCTTAGAGAGAAGCAGCATCAGCTGTGCTGTAAAGTCAGTTTCAACTCTTGTGTCATAGGATATTTAGCATTTCTAAGTTTATCGTGACCTTTATAATCAGAGTGCTGACTAAATACAAAGGCTGGCACCTTGGGCCTGCTCAGTAAATACTATTTGTATTAACAAATTTTCATTTTTAGTTATGGGTGCAGTGTAACAACATAACCTAACCTTTGGAATGTAGAGACAGGAAAACAAATAGAAAGACACAGTGTCACCCTTGCAGTAATCCAGGCAGCCCTGAGGTTAAGTCTGTGGACTATGGAGCCGTATTTGTGCCTCACTGTAGTACCTCTACTTAATGCCTCTGTGCTTTTTCTCCTTGTGAATGAAGGCAGTAAGATTATCCACCTAATCAGGATGTAGGATGGATAAGGAAGGTTGAGGTATTTGGAGTAGAACCTGTCTCCATAAATGTTTGTTGTAGTATTGATAAGAAGGATGATGATACTGATGAGAATTTGTGTGTCCCCTTTTCAGATATTTCCACAAAATGGTTCAGTAAAATTACCTCTCCCACTCCCGTGGTTGTTGCAAGAAAAACATGCAGTAAGAGAAAGAAGATGGTTAAACCCATTTTAGGAAACTGAGGCCAGAGAGGGGAAACGATTATCTATTTAACACTAAGCAAGCTTACGCCAAAGTGGAACATAACAACTCATTCATGTCCAGCCCAACCTGTTCTGTCCTTATTTTCTATATATATATATATTTCTTGTTGAAAAAAAAATTCTTGATCTTAGTTACTATCTGCAATTATGGATCAAGTTATGGAGACAGTAAAGCACATTGAGATTCTCAGCCCGGCTTTTCTGATAATGCTAGCACTGTACCATGGTGCCTTCCGCATATGCCCAGAAACAAACGTAAGTGCCAAAGAGTGGCTGGGGACTACTCCTGGAAGCTCTCAGCTCAGCGCCTCTGTAAAGACAGCACACTAAATAAATAAATAGAAAAATAAATTAATAAGTTTCTTATCTCTCTGGAACCTGAAAAAATATATATATATATGTATAAAAGAAGCCTAACTTCTATGATTATTTGTACCCACGTGTAGTCCTTGCAGCAAAATCTTCAGCACCCGTGTGTCTTCATGCTGGCCTTCCTCTGAGTGTTGTTGCTAGCATTAGAAATCACCACAATCACTTTGCACCTCATTTTCTTCAACCTCTCATTAAAGTAATCACTTTTTAAGATGAGCAGCAAGATGCATACATTTCAGTGAGTAACGTTTGCCTGAGTCTGAAACAGCTGACCTGCTGTGCTAGCATCCTGGGGTGAGCTGCAGACAGCTCCCCTAGGCAGCCTTACATATGAGGTCCCTATACCAGTAGGCACTGACCTCATCTTTGCTCAAGTCCTCCTGCTACCCTCATCCACAGCACAGACCATAAGAGAAGCCAAAGGGAACTTGGAGGCACATAAGAACTGAAGGTCACTTACATTCGTACTTACCTGAAAAGAAAGATGCTGTCAACTTCACTCGTTTCTGTGTGCCTCTCCAAGTCATCACTTAGAATTCCATTTTTCCTGCATATTTAGATGTCAAAATTTCACATATATCCAAAACAAAAAGTTCAGATGTGAACCTCTGCTTTGAGTGTCCTTTCATGCCTTCATCTGCAACATCTCTCTTTGTCTGAGATCTGATAGCACATGGCTAAAACATTTTGTTTTAGGTTATTAGATATTTCTGAGATTTCCTACTGTCTCTCCATGAGGACTGAACCCATGTCTCATTAGCTCCTATACCATTGCACTTATTAAACATTGAGTAAATGTGCTTGAATTGAATATGTTACTTATGACCATTTCCTCAGTTATTTTTAGTTTAATGTATATTAAAGGCTTGCTGGGTTGCATCTTGTAACTGACGCAATGAGATCTTTCTCTTGCTTAACATATTATGTCATCTAGTTACTTGCTCCTCTCCAGAAGGCTTACTTTATGTTCAGGAAGCATTGGCGACCAAGTTCCAGATGTTAAGTGTTGTCTGGAGGCTTGAGGTACTGCTAAATAACCTGCCTCAGTCACTCATTCTGGATTGGAAAAAAAAAAACCAAAATTTGCTTTCCATCCATTACTCAGGATGGTTAGAATAATGGAGACGGTGACATATGTAGAAATTTTGTTGATATGTACGTTGGTGTAGTAGTAACAAGCCTTTGTATGTTCATGTCACTTCATTACTTCAAATACAGTTCTTTCTGATGACTTTAACATCTTGGATCCTGTCTTCCTGGTCTGAATCTCCAGTTACTAGAAGTTGGAAAGCAGTTTTTAGAATCAGTGTAAGTGGGTATAAATCTACCTTCTTCTTGTAGCTGCTCTGTGACCAGGAGCAAATTATGTAGCTTCATTGTGTCTCAATTTTCTCATTGTAAAATACCAAACGTGTATCTCATGTTGAAGAAAATAATGCATGTGCAGAATAGTGACTCAGAAAATATTATGGCAACCTTAGGCAATATCCTCTTTGTATAACAGAGATAAATTTTTTTCTCTGAAAAACAAGTTATTGGGAAATAGGAGACTGAAGCTAAAGGAAAGGGGGGGTATTGAGACCACTTGATCAGGTTTCTGCACTCGGTAATAGGTTGCTGGGGGTTGGGCTGTGTAGAACAAGGAGAAAAACTCTTTGTTAATCGAGGAAAAGGGAACTTGCACAGCACTGGCACCAGCACAACCTGGCAGAACTCTCTATGGGCCACATCTGTTTGTGCCAGCTGTTGTAAGTCTGTGTAGGATCGCCGAGAATAACAGCAATGATTTTCGCTTTATAACAACTTCCATCTTGGGTTCTCAGAATGCAGCATAAATGTAGCATAGGGCTCTGAAAAATTTTGCCAAGAATGAGCATACTTTGCAGAGCATGGAGAATGAATCATTGTTCTGAGTGAATATGCCCTGGTGGATAGAGTTCTAAACTTGTTTTGAAGTAGACCTGCTTTCCTGATTGGTGCTTTCTTCTTAGTTTCACCCCTGGTTTTCTAGATTACTTTGGATAACTAAGTTCCTGTCCTTGACTCCCAGTTTTCTCAATATAAATGAGAGGGTTTTTTCCACCCCTAAGTGATCTCTAATGTGTTTTCTGTTTCTGAAATTCACAGAATGCAAGGGATCTAGACTGGCCTCTCACATTCTTGTAGAATAGGAATTTTTCTTAGTACTTTATTCATGGTTAAGCCAGAATCCAGTATCAAAACTTATAGGTTTGGTCACTAGTAAAGATCAATGTCCTTTAGATATTTGTCTGAAAGATACTAGTGTATTTCCAGGTTTTCCCCCTTTGCCCATCTCCAGTGTTATGCTTAATACATTGTGTCAACTTGAGCAGTTTAGAAGTTTAACTGACTCAGCAGGGAACCAGAGTTCTTACTTTGTAAATATCCTCATCCTGTGCAAAGGAGGGCAAGGACATTTTGTGAGTGTTACACCCACCCTAAAGGGGGGTGGGTGGGCTGTGTACAATTTGAGGATAGAGAAGAGGCTTGTTTGCTCTTTTGCTCTGGCTGCTGCCTTGAAGTGCTGTCCCTGTGCCGTGCCACCTTGCCTTGGACCCAGCTGATTATGGACTGAAATCTCCAGAAACTGTACGCTAAATAAACCTTTCCTTGCTTCACTTTGGTGTCAGGTGTTTGTCTCAGCAAGGAAGGAAAAGTAACCAAAATATCCAGGGACTGTTATTTTCTTTTACTACTGTAAGATTTAGCATTAACCCTCCAGCTTGTATCTAAAATTGCTAAAGGAAAGTCTTTTGAAGAATATTTCTCCTTCTTTTGGTTAATCATGAATGAAAGCATGGAAAACAGGCATATCTCTCAAGGATGTTTGCTTATACCATCCACATCAGAAGAACTTTGCGGTACTTGTTACATTCTTGGCTGCCCCTTCGTGCAGTCAGTATATCCCAAAATGCAGTGTATTTCTCTAAGAAAGTTGCTTTGAAGAGTTCAGCACTTTGTAGTATAAGTGAAATTCTTTAAAAATAAGTAGATGGATGTCTTACTCACTTTGCTTCTAGGACAAAGAACCTGACAACTTAAAGGAGAAGAGCTGTTTGGGCTCACAGTTTTAGTCCACAGTTGGCCAGTTCAGAGAGATAAATGTAAGGGAGATAAACCCTTCCAAGACACACTGCCAGTGACCTCCTCTTCCAGCCCTGCTGCACCTTCCTGCCTGTGAGCACATGTGGCTCTTGGGTGACATCTAGATATAAACCATAACAATGGGTTATAAAATTTCCCTGAAGAAATGCAGAGGCGTCGAGAAGCTAAAACACTTTTGTTCTGGTTAAGCTTCACATTTTGGAGAGGACAGCCGGATTTAACTCCCAGGTTCTTTGCTGACTATTAAGGTGATCTTCATGCTTCAGCGTTCTCCTTTGCCAAATCAGGATGGTAATTACGGATGAGATTACTCAGGTGACTGAGTTGTTTAATGTACACTATTTTGAAGATTGCCTGACACCTGCTAACCATTCAGTATGTCTTAATCATTTTTAGTATCGTAAATTATAAATCAATAAATTTCTAAAGGAAACACTAGAGCTTTTGCACCCTTAAGAATTCAGAAAAAGGAATTAGAAATGCCTTCAATAGGATTACTATTGTATTAATTGTATAGCAATGATCAGTTAGAAACACTAAATGCTAATAGTGTTTCAGATTCAGTATTTAGCATGATCTTTCTTCACTTCTCCTGCAGTGCTGATGAGTGACATTAAGTCATTCTTATTCTCTCATCACCATCCTGCCACATTTGAAAGACATCTATAGCTCATATTTGACAGACTGTATGTGATCATTTAATACAAATAGTTGTGAGCCACTGTTAAATAGCAGCATGTGCCACGTATCATTTTAGGTGTTGCTCAAAATGGTTCTGAAATGAAGACAGCTGTCCTGTCTCCCCTGCCTGCCCCCACAATCCCATTTACAGATATGGAAGATAATGCTAAGACGAGTAGTTTAAAATCTTGTGAAATATTATTCAAAATAAGCGGCATAACTTGCTATTTGATCCAGCTTCTTCTGCCTCCAAAGCCCACACTTTCCCCATTACACCACAATCAATGTTTCTGAAAGTAAAAAAGGCCACATTCGTCTCCAACCTCTGGTATAATTAGCAGCATGTTTTAATCAGTGAGGTTGACTGTCTTGATTAACCTTTATGAGAGATCATGTAAGTTTCATATTTCTAAATGAATATATATATATGTGGCAGTAAATTAGTGGAAAAACACCAAGCTTGAATCAGAAGGCTTATGTTTAACTCCTGACCCTGCCACTTAGTGCTGGTGTGATTTTGGCTAAGTCACTTGACATTATGTCTTAACGAGCTACTGACTTGGTTTGTTCCTTCATGTGAAAGAAAAGATGGATGGAAAAGCAGAATATAGGGAAAGAAAGTGAGCAGGATGGGGGCAGAGAAAGAGGAAGGGAGGTGAGGGAGGAGGAAAGGAGGAAGGCAGGGAGGCAGGAAAGAAAACAAAGAAGGAAAGTAAAAGAGAAAGACCAAATTATGATGTCAAACTTTGGAAAACATTGCACTGTAAATAGTCTAGTACTTGTACACATTGTATCAAGATTTCTTCTAGACAATGAAAGAGCAAAGAATTGTGAAAGTATTTTAATCCTATGAAATCAAATCCTACTTGAGCTCCTCTGAGTTTTGTCTCTCCTCAAAGTCTTAATTCAAGCCCTTTATCTATTTGGCATGTTTTTAGTCCACTACAGTCCACAATAATGTCTCTTGCCTCTGAATTAGTATCATGCAATGATACACATGTCATATTCATACTCTATCATATACCTTTAGAGATATTAACTTGTAAACTGGTGCAGGAAGTAAATCGCTTACACGGACCATCTCTGGCTCTTTTATATTTGAAGCAATGAATAATTAGTAAACTGAACCTCTTGCCCTGGGTCACACAACTGATGGGCACTGAGTGTAGGATTTGAACACAGCAGGGAGAACCTACCCCCTATATTAGTGATGGCGAACCCGTGGCACACGTGCCACAGTGGCAGTTTGTGTTACTGAAAGCTCTGAAACGTTCACCATCACTGCCCTGGAATCAACTATCAATACCATTCTGAGTATAATTAGCCTTCTTTTTTTTTTTTTTTTGGTTTTTTGACTGGATTATAAATTTCCTCAACTAGATGCATCTGACTCATTTTCCTAATTGTATTAAAGCCTAATGAATTACTTGTATTTGTGGATAATTTAATAATAGACGTCACCAAAGGCTGTAGCTTCCTATACTTCTTGAAATCTGAGAAACAAGGACTTTGGACTCCTTCCTCTGTCTCTGGCCAGAAACTCATCTTCCTACTGTGTTGAACCAATCTGATTTGATTTTTCACGGGTCAAACAGATCTTTATTCTTTTATTCTCACGTAAGCACTGCGCCTGCCTCCCTACTGAGGTCCTCATGTCCGATACGTCCAATAGGCTCGGTGTGTTTGCCAGCAGGTGACCCATTGGCCAAGGGCAGCCTTGTTATTGAGCAAAGCACAGGCCTTTCCTCTGCACCCTCATGCTGGTGGATTGCTGAGCAAGAACCCCTCTGACTCATATGAAAAACATCTTGCCTTGGGTGAAATATGGGAAGTTAACCATTTGTCTGCTGGTTTGCATTTTCCACGAAAAACTCAGAAACCAAAATTTACCTCCACCATGGAAAGTGATGTGCCAAGCATCATGTTTGCATATTAAAACTGAAAACTGATTTGCATGTTATTTCAGTGTCTTGTGTCACGTTCAGGCATCTGTCAATCCCACTAGATAGAAACAGCTTGTACTGTAGGAAAGTGTTGCTGTGAATATAAGACTGAAAAATCTAGGTGCCTTCATTTTTTTTTTCTTTTTTCTTTTTTTCTGACTTGAACACACTTTGGGTTCTCTGTCCTCTTCTGGCTTCATTCCAAAAATGCTGAAGAAAAGACTGGCCCCTCCTGTCTTCAAAAGGATGCTTATCATTTTCTGAGAGCATCTATGTTTTAGACTCTATTCTACTTAGGTAATTTAAAAATGACAAAGAAACTGATCAATTACTCATCGTCCCACTATCCTGACATAAGCCTCATTAACATTTTGGTGTATTTCCTTCTAGTATCTGGGATTTTTATATACACACATAGGCAGTCTTACATATGTATTTTTATACATGTGTACTTCTCAGATGTACTATTTTAATATCCTCCAGGTTTTTAACATTATAATATCAAAAATTATGAAATAATCTAAATGTTTAACAAAAAGGGATAGGGAAGCTGCAATTTTTGATAAGACAGTGAATTAAAGCCATGGTCAGAGCTGAAGCCCCAGTGAGGTAAACAGTGTGGTGACTGTTAGGCAACCCTTCATTAGAAGTGTCACTCCGCATGAAGTGCACTTGTATGGAGCTAGGCATAGACAGCTGCACATTGTGATGAGACCTGTGTTCCCAGCATTGGAGCTACTAGCTGTTGCATTGTTTCAGACAGCCAAACAGAGATGAAACATCTTCGCAAGGCAGGTCACTGCTAGATGTTAGTGGAACACAGGGAAGACTAAGACATGATGTCTTTTGCAAACACACCCAGGAAAAAGCAATTATTTCCATTCATCAAACTTTTGTGTCACCAGTCTTGTAGAGGTGAAACTAACCTATGGACACAGTGTCCTGTAACTCTTCTGTCTGTCTTAATAGAAAATGGCTGTGCATGATATGCATAAAGCTAATTAATGAGGGAAAATGCGTGTCGAGTTTAGCCACAGTACTATGGAAACAGCTTCTCTTAGCCGCCTGAAGAGCAAATTGAGAAAGCTACAGAGACAAAATGTGTGCTGCTTTGAGGAGAGTCTCCATGGAGGAGGTTATAGAGGGATGGGGCAGTGAAGTGGGCAGTGCATAAGGTTGGTGAGAGGACTCTGACCTGACTTTCCTTTACTGTGAGGACCTAGGACTCCTACTACTCCTCCCTTTCCTAGTTCTTTTCTGCCAGGCTGGGTAACATGGGTCTGAGAGCTACAACCTAGACTAGTGGTTGCCTGGGGCTCATGCAAATCTGGCTAAAGAAAGGTGAGTTAGAGCCATCAACTCACAGCTCGCAAGAGGGAAGATGAGAAAGTAAAGATTATCAGAAAATCAAGCTTTTGAAAGTCAAACACTGATTTGAATGAGTTTCAAAACTGGAGTCAGACTTTTAACATCAGCATTCTGGAGTCTTCCTCTTTCTGCCCTTTCCATGCCTTCTTCAAGAAAATGGAACTCGTGAGTAGAAGAGCCACAAGCATGATCTTCTACTTCAGTGAAGCTGTGAGGAGTGTGCCTGTGTGGATCTCTGGTTCTCCCCCTTCCCACTCACTGACTTCTCTGTAACCCACTGCTCTCTGAAATGGACAGGTATTCAGCAGATTCTCCGTCCTTGACCACAAAGGGGGGACCCATCTATTTGAACATTGTGCCTTGAGAGTATGATATTCAGTGAGAGTCAGGAAGTACAAGCAGCCACAGGAAATTGCCAACTGCAAACTTGACACAGCTTAAATAGGGGGGAGAAAAAGAACGAAAATATCAGAAATATACTTTGCTGGCAGCCTTTCAGCTCTAAAATGGGGGCTAATTCTACCTTTTGAAAAGAAGATAATTTCGATGTTTCTTTTTTCAAGAACACGTAATTGAAGTCATTTTTCCTCTGAGAGAAGGAATCTCTTGTACATCATTACAAATGGACAAGAAAAATGAGCATCTCTGGTTCCCAGAGTGATAGAGTATTCATTATCATGTAATCTTTCTGAATATTTTGGCTGCCTTTTCCCAGTGTTTTATCTGCCTGGGCTGTGCTTTTCTGGTAAGGTGCAGATTTGCACGAAGTTTGAGTTATCTAGCACTGTATAACTCAGAAATCAACAACAGAGAAGGACTCAGGGAGAAAAATGACCCATAGCAAGGTCACTGTCAGAGTAATTCCAGGGGCTGGTATGGTCGCAGATGCAAAGTACCTGTTTTATAACATAGCGTATGTATTTAAAGAGTTCCATTATGGAGATAAAGATTCAAGGTGTTGGGTATTCTTCTGGGAGTGCTTTGCATCTTAGTGTGGGCTGTTTACCATTCTGCCTTTCGTCTTTGGAAAGAATGATGGAATTTTTCCTTCTCTACTCCAGGAAGAGGAGTGGTCCAATCAGGTGGTTAACGTATATTCTTGATTTCATAACCCAAGTATAGTGAAAGTTCAGCAGGCTGCAGGAGCCCTGTGAGCTGCCCACAGCTTACTCAGATTCAGAATGCTGAATGGAGTTCTGGATGTTTCAAAGGATGCTGACAAGTGGTTTGCATTCTCTTGTAAATGGAAATCTCTGTAATAACGAGGTTTCCACTTACTCAGCACATGTCTGTTTTTGTAGATGACAACGTATCTGTAAATGTAATCTGTGATTTCACTGTAAAGATTGGTAATGACATGTACCTTCCATATTATGGGCACAAAAATCTGATAGACTAGAATCAAAGAAATCATTGGTAATACCATTTCACAATAAACTAAAACCCGGCAGATAGAAATGATTTGATCAAAGTCCCTGAGCAAGTTAAAGGCAGAAAAAAAAAATTAAAGAGATTCTAAATAGGCCTTCTCTAACTATGTAATAGCATAGAAATAACTTATATTCTGTATAAAAGTATATTATAAAATACTCTCGATGACATCAAATGTTACAGATAGGATGAATCTTGCTACTTGTGTTAATACTAATCTGGTAGCATTTCCTGGTTCTCCAAAGATTCTGTGCATGTTTATTTTGTTTGCAGAAACAGTTCCTCCTTATTGCACAGCCTGATCCATAACTTTTAGCACGTACCGAGGCCTATATGTGCCTGCAAAGTTTGCATCGTATTAAGTCTTCCCTGACCATCTTCTGAGCCTTTAGAAAGAACCATGACAACTGCGGAGAAAGAATAATGCTAAAACGTATTAGTGGAAAGAATAAAAACCACTCATTTTCCAATGCCTTTCAACCATTAGCTTTTGATCTTCTCCATCCTCCCTTCTGAGATAGTTTGAGGCTGTTCAGCCTGGCGAGCGGATGGTTTTCTTCCTCCATGTGGTAGCTCAGGCCACAAGCTCTTGCCTTCTTGTCCTCCACATGGCTCCATCCAACTGCAAAAACAAGGAGAAATGTAATTGAGCTATGTGCTTATAAGGAGTGGGAATCATATTTGGTCAGTAGTTAGCAGGAGCACCTGCCGTAGTAAGTAAATCTCACAGAACTTTCAAAACATATTAGCCAATAAATTACTCAGAAATACCATGATGTTTGGTTGCATTTTTAAATGGCTTTGGTGTAGGAAGATGTTTGCCAATAGACATTTCAGAAGCATAACTTTAATGAAAGTGACTGCCATTTTAAAGTTTCTTACAGTTTTTGTTGTCTAAAACAACCTGCCCAGCCTCATCCTCGGCTGCTTTGCCTCTATTTTCTAACAATTTTGCTCTTTTATATGCACTGCTTTTGGAATGCCTGTTTCCTGCCTTCTGTGCCCTTTCCCCACTTCTCTCTGTTCCTCTTTCCTCTGTCTCTCTCACTCTTTTTTTTTTTGTAAAATCTGGCTAATGCTTCAAGATCAAACTAAGAGGTCATCCCTTTCTGACATCCCTCCATCTCCACAGTAGCTTTCCCCACTCATACTAAACTGCTTCTCAATTCTGACCTTTTGCCATTCTTGGAATCTCCCCCTTGACTTGGGTTAGAAACCTGTTCCAAGATCTTTGTCATATCCACCATGGTCATCATCATAAAAAAAAAAATCCTGTTTCCTGGATTGCAAAAGTAAAGTTTCCTACTATAAAATAAAGAAATAAACTTGGAAACTGAAAGTCCCCTAGGATTCTACCCCTAGGGGGAAAAACAATCTCCCTTAACACTTTTAGTATATTTCTTCTCAAATTTTTTTTCTGTCTCTATGTCAATTTACAAAAATGAGGTTGTCATTTAGATATCCTGTTCTGTAGCTGAATTGTTTAAGATGTCTTCCTCACATTGTATGCTTATGAATAGATTCTCCATTTGATGGTTACTTTGTTACTTTTGATCATCCTCTCAAATATAGCTCCTACCATTGTTATTGATCATATAATTTTATGCACTTATCTTAGTCTTTATGAATAACTTTTTTCTAAAAATGCGCAGCATATGTACATTTTAAAGTTTATTAACATTGGCAAATCACACATCCAACGTTCATTTCTGTGTACATGCCCACCAATATACCCTGCTGTTTACAACTAGTCACTTGTGTAAGTTTCTCCCTCATACCTCAGTCCAGTCTTCTTGAAAGCAAACATTGTGCCTAGTACATCTTTGATCCCTTCCTGATGCTTGTAGAGAAGTACACAAAAAAGACTGTAAGAATGAGCAGACGAACAAACAAGTCAAGGAATGGATAATTCAGTAGCTTTTTGAATCTGCACATCAACACTACAGGGCTAGTAATGTTTGCAGTTAGATCATGCCCTAAATGCAATATTTCATGTTTATTGGATAAGAGTGAATCCAGGATGGGCTTGTCTCCTGATTTCACTGTAACTAGCCTTGCCCTAAATCTTTTTGGGTCTCAATTTCCTTATTTCACACTGAAGAGATTGCTGGAATGGTTCTTAAGATTCTGCTACTGAATTTGTGTCTCTACCACCTGACCACACTTTATTCACTTCTTTCTAATCTCTAATCCAAATACTCCAATACTGAGATAAATTTTCTAGGGTAAGATTAGTGACCAACATAAAATATTCTTCGCCTTTGCAGCTTGCCACATGTTTGCAGTTCAATTTTCTATACGTTTCAGAAAATGGAAGATTGTTAGCGAAAAGGCCACAAAGGTAGCAGTGAACATTCTCACTTATGATGAGAAGGTGTTTAGATCTCACACAAATGAGTAATATCTACCTTGGAGTTATTGAAATCAGTGTTGATCAAAGGAGTGGTATATTTGTGCAGGGATTTGTGCTCCGCAGGATTTTCACATCTGAGAACTCTTTATGTTTAGTGAAGACACTAGGAGAATGAATATGCAGCTTTTCAGTTTTGTGCGATAGCCTCAAAAACTATTCTGAAAAGAGAAAGTATTGGCCAACTGTTTTTAAAATGCATAAACACCCAGCAAGAATATTCCCAGTGTGTGTATCTGCCCACTGCTTCATTTCTAAATTTTTAACGACAAGTGTTTCTATTTGTATAATACTTTGATTAGGGATGTTGGGGATGATATTTGAGATGGTTAAGTTATCAAATAGAAATAGGAACTATCGCACATTTCTTTTTGTTTAGAATATCATAAATTTCCCTTATTTTTAGCATGAAGTTGTTTCACATCTAGCATCTGACCCCCCTTTTTTTCTTTTTCTACACGCTTGGGGTTGCTGCTTATCTCAAGCACTCTCTCATCTGGCAGTTGATTCTCTTACATTGCTTTACTTCTGGCTTCCCCACCTCTCTGAACACTAGCCTAGTGTCAGTGCTACTGGTTTTACTGTCCTCATTTTGTATCTGGCTGTTTTGAGTGCTGGGAAAAAATTACTTCTTTAAATGGAACAAAAGGTCCTTTACTCTCGGAACTCCTTATCTGATGTTATTACATGTATCTCATTTCTCATCTCATACTTTACATCTGGCCAGAAACACATAACTACCAGGAGCCCCTCACAGTGCCTGTTTTTTTCTTTTTCTTTTTCTTTTTTTTTCTTTTAATCTGAATGCAAACTTTTACCTGCATGTTTCCTCTCTACTCTGATGCCTCTCCACAGGAAGCTTTCCTCCCAGGCCGTATGAGAGGTGCTTCCTAATACCTTGATTGTGCAATTTTTATATCTGCTTTGTTTTTACTGACATGCCTGTACCTTCATCTTGACCATGAAGTCTTTCAGAGAAACAGGCTTGATTTATCCATTGTTTCAATAAATCCACAAAATGATACATAATAACAGCTTGGCAATTGTTGAATGCAATAGATTCCCACTGTTATAGACATGGATTTCTAAAGCCCCATTGACAATTCATTTAGAGAAGGAAAATAAATGAAGAGGTGTGTCACGGTTAGGCACTGAGTAAGGGACAAGTGTTAATCTAATACCCAAGTATCCAAATAAACAAGTCTAGTGCTCTTTCCCTCCCTAATGCAAACATGGCTGATTTGTGCTGATGGCTTTGCTCAGTGTCTAGACACCAATGAAAGAATGATGTGCCTTCTGTTTTTCAGGGTGGACACACAGGGTCTATGGGGCCAACATCTGTTCCCTCTTCTTTCCGCCCAGAAGATGAGCTGGAACACCTGACCAAAAAGATGCTGTATGACATGGAAAATCCACCTGCTGATGAATACTTTGGTGAGTGGGGTCTGGAGGTGCCTGTTGATGTATGTGTCCTATTTAATTTGGGTTACTGGATAATAGGAAGTATGATCAGCTCCACTGGCAAAATATTTGAGTCCTGAGGTGTAAGGGATGGTCCCCATGTGCACTTCTGGAGATTCCAGTGGAAGACTGTCAGAAATGGGAATAGCTATGTAACTTGTACTGTAATCTCAGAGTTCCTTAGAGTTTTTTGAAATGCAAATTTGATTTTAAGATCATTTTTTACAACTTAGATTTCCTTTAGAAAAAGATAGCATATTTCTGTATATTGAGATTTCTTATTGATCTAAAGATTCCTTTATACAATTTGAAGTTACAAATTGCCTGAGCTCTATACTCTCAATTCTTGCCCCATCTGAGTTCAGGGAAAGATGTTCTTTTGATGCTTTTAACTTCCTCCCTTTTCAGAAAGGCAAGTAACTCTGAACAGGTTATCCTTCCAGGCTCTGAGTACAAGTTTATGAGTTATATGCCAATTGTCGAGGTAGAATGGCCATATAATTTGTCATGGCAGTTGTAATGATTCAAAGGCAATAAGAAAACAGAAGTAATTGCTAGTTTAGGTGGAAAGTGGTAAGATGTAAGAAGGTTAAGGTCAGATGTCACAGATTTTCTAAGTTCTATCAGGAACATCAGGAATGCTTTATAAAAGGAGTTGGTGGGACTTGAACCTGGCCCCTTTAAACCAGTGACACTTAGATGTTCTGTGCTAAGACTGTTTCACAGAAAATTAAGGTCTGTGTATTAGGATATACTAAAATTGAAGAGTTAACTTCTAAGGATAAGTGCTTTAAATATCATAGTGACTACATATATATATATATATATATATATATATATACATACAGAGAGAGAGAAATATGTATATATATATGCACAGATATATATACAGAGAAAAAAATATAATTTAGTATATATATATATATGTATATATACATAGAAAGAGAGATAAATATAATTCTATAAGAAAATAGACTGTGGATGGTAACCATGTTAATGAATAACTTCCTAAACACGATGTAGGGAAAAAGATAAAAATTATCTTTGAATATAAAAAGTGAACTACCTCTTGCACAAACTAACTTAGAAATCTTGGGCAAATTACTCTTTATCCCTTCAGTTTTTGTTTTGTTTTATCTATAATGCAGCAATAATAGCTATCTTATACTGTTATTATGAGTAATGAATGAAATATTTATAGAAAGCACTTAGCCAAGTTCTTGGCCTGTGGAATATGCTCAATAATCAAAGTTCACCAATGCTCAGGAGGATTACAGTTTACTTAAGAAAGTAAGATGTGCCTATTAAAAACCCATGGTTAATAGTTGATTTAAATTTAAATTTCTACCAACAATAGAACATGTGTCACCAATTGGTAAATAATCATTGCCAAATGGTGGTTTCTAACCATGAGAGAGAACTTGAAAAAATGACTTTTATTGAGTGTTTATGATATGGCAGCACTATTTTATGTACTTCATAAGAATTAACTTATTTCATCCTTATGGCAAAACACAACCCTGTGAAGCAGATCCTATTATGATTTCCACATTAGGAATTTAAGCCACAGCAATAATGTTAAGTATTTCCCCAGTAATAGCTAATAAATTGCAGAACTGTATTAGAATCCTGGCTCCAGGACTATGTCTTTAAACACCACATTGGAGGAGGAGATACGAAGAGGTAGCCAGCCTAGATGTTGATAGGTAAGTACATAGATGATAGATAGATGATAGATACATAGATAGATAAAAATAGTGGTGGAAATAGATGTCAGGAGGTAGAACCACCTCAGTTTAAAACAGCTAGATAGAGATGCTGTACCTATATAACTACAAAGATATTCCTTCTCCCCAAAACATATTGAAACCTGCCATAAAAATTATCTTAAGATTCCTTCATTGGTTGATCAAATTAAAGAAAGTAACATTCTTGTCTCTCGTATATTGGCTGTCCTAATGACAACAGTAGATATTTGAAATTTCCCTTTAATGTGTATCCGTTTCCTTATTTTTCACAAGACACATGTGCTTACTGTTACTGGTGAAATAAGGATCATTATACTGATGGCAATGAAAGGAGTATTTATCTAATGACTGGTAGGTTTAAAAAGCCCAGTTACAGCTGCACAATGAATGACAGATCTAACAATTGTGTCTTCACTTTTCAAGTGAGGACATAAAGGTTCAGAGAGGTTCAAAGAGTTGTTCGAGATCACATGGCTAGTAATTTCAGGATTTAGTCTCGCTCTTCCAATTTCATGTCCATTCTAATTCAGTATCACTTCAGAAGGGCTTGTGCTGTTCCTCTCGATTGGGGTCCGTTGGGTTTTGTGTCGTCCTTTTCATTCTGGAGTTTTGAGAGATGGAAGGACCACTTCTACTCAAAGCCTTATGCCTTGTGTTTAAGAATTTGGTGTCACTGATGATATATTTCAATTATCTCCAACTTCCAGAATGAATTGATGGGACACCGACATAGACCTTTTGTCATAGCTCTGGCACAGACCTTAAGAAGATAGCACACTGAAAACCACCCTATCAACCCTGACAGCTAGCTCTAACCCAACTATTGATTTTGGGGAAGGTAAATCACTGAGATTCACAGCCCATCCATTTTTTTTCTTTTTTTCTTAAGTCAGTCCTTGATAAAACAGTTGAGAACCCCAAACTTCATCTCAACTGGGTAACTTTAAAGCTCGCTTCTTTAGAAAGGGTGCTAGTTTTAGTGTATCCGTGAATCCCTATACATCCCCATTATACATTTTGACCAGTGCATTATTGCACTAGGTTAATGCCACAAAGAATGAACCATGATATAACATTTGAGAGACTCCATATCTTTGAAGAGAAGATAAAGTCTCTATGCTACAAACATTTGCCATGTACGTGAATTTAAGTTTTGGCTGTAACAATTTTCCCGAGGATGCCCGTATGTCTTCCCATTGGCAATAGTGGAGAAGGTCTCCAAACATTGTCTTGTACAAGTAAGAGAGGAACTACAGAAGGAAGACAAAGGTAGAAGAAAATTCTTATCTACTTTAATTAAAGAGACAGTGAGTCCTTATCCCGGTTCACTCAAAGTAAGGCTGTAGGCCTTGGCTCAAGTGCTTGAATTTGGAGCAATCTGTTTCCCTGGAAAACTAGAAAAGTCTGTTTTTACTTGGACTCTCTGTTCCAGTGATAAATGCTTAGCATGAACAAGGAATGATGAACTATAAATTACTATAATTTAAGATAAATTCACAATTTAACAGAGAAGAATTGTTCAATGAACTATTAAAATGAATGGAGGGAAAGGTATCCTTGCTAGAAAATTGGAAAGCCTATGCTGTATGGCCATCTTCTAGCTCCGAAGCTTTTTTTCAGATGGCTTTGAGGAAAAAATAAAAAGGAAGGTTGTGTTTATTTCTAGATAACCTTGAGATATCCTTTGAAATTATCCAAGAGTTTCCCTGTTAATTAATATATACAGCGCTTATAAATTCTGTGCTTTTATTCATTCTGAAAGAGAAAGCATATTTGCATGTGAAACCTTCCCTATATGAATATCTGTGGCCATGGCATGATTCTAAATAACAGTAGATCCTAAGGCTGAAAACAGTACTGTTGGAATACAGATTCTCTGGAAAAGAATATTGCAGTAAATCTGAGGATGGACTGAAATTATCTGACAACCTATTTTCAAGCATGAAGCTGTAATTATCATGGCGTTGTTTATATGGTGCTGTCTTGTTTCTTTAAAAAGAAAACTGAAGTGTGTGAGTCTTAAGATTGTTTTGTGAGCTATTTGAAGTCACTCTGCCTTCTGAGCAGCACGAGGTAAATTCTCTGCATGAAACTTGGCATTTATCTAAGAGAATTTTTTTGTTTATCCCTGAGCATTGTTAGTGGGAGACATTGAGATTTGTTTTGCATGAAGCCAAGAGTTTGTTCCAGTGGAATGAGGCATTACTCTTCCAAAGGACAGCTGGACAGACTGGAGGACATGAGTCATCAGGGAAGCTGACACGTGAAAAGCCTTTGGAGAAGAAAGCTGTGAACGGAAATGTACTATCATTACTTTAATGATAACATCAGCTTACCCTGCTTGATGCTAAGTGTCTTCTCAGTGGAGGTGAAAATCAATGTCCGATGAATGTTTTTAACTAGAACCAGACTTCCCAGAACAATCAGGGCAAGGGTCTGTTTCCTTCTCATCAAGTTGGACCAAGTCATAAATGAACACATACCAGTCATTTTGACTAAGATGCTTATGAAGCTAGGAGCCATCATTTGAGACACACTTGAAGGTATGGAGAAGAGGAAGAATGGAGCCCTGCCTGACTGCCGTGGGAAGACTGGCATATGCAAAAGGAATTTCACTTGGTATCTGTAATTCCAAAGTGGGCAACAAAGGCACATGAATAGTGCACTAGCAAATTCCTATTCAGTATATTGAAATAACTTGTGTGACACACGATAGAAGTCTTTGGAAAAGTCTAGGCCAGAACCCGATATTCACTGGGAAAGACAGCGACAGGTACTGAAGCAATGGCAGATGCTCAGACTAGATTTCACAGCTACTGTCCAACTCTGATATTCTATAACTTTGACATCTAAGACTTATATCTAATTTCTAGTTCTTCCTCATGATTGTGACTTTTATGTTATGCATTTGAAGCACTTTTATACTTACTGTATCATTTCAATTAGCAGCCCAGCAAAACAGTGTTTTTATTTCCATTGGGCACGTGGAGAAACACAAATTCAAGAGACCCCCTCGAAACCCCTGCACCCTCCTCTTCCCTCACAAGTCAGTAGAGCCAGTAGTAGCAGGACTGCACTGGGATCCAGGCCTTTTCACTCCAAATTCTGTTTTATTTTCATCCAGTCATGCTGTTTTAGCTCTTTGTTGGGGAGTCTGTCATGGGCCATAAAATAGATAAGTTCGTATTCTCCGTTTTAGCTTTTAACTCTGTATAAGGAGCAATGTGACTGCCTAAGCTGAGAGGTGCTGAGAAATGTGTGATTCGTTGTTTTTATTGTTATGTGACAAGAAAATGCTTTCCAGCGTGTGTGCGCCTGTCAGTTACAAGCTGGGAAGTCACTCCAGCTGCCCTCTGAACAGATTAAATCTGAGGCTTTATCTGAGAAAACAGATAGATGACCTAATTAATTAAAAACCCCAAAACCACAATGAAAGAAACATTAGAAAAAGAGTGGTTTGGAGAAAAGGTCATATTGATTTGGGGAAAAAAAAATGTGTTTCTTGGTTTTATTTCTCTGTGGCCTTTTAGGGTATCTGTGGGTCCCAGGAATAGAATTTTTTCTAGTTAATGAAACATATTAAATATATTTTCTTTTGTGGTGGTAACTTCTGATAAAAATATTTGCTCAGAGTAGCATATGTTTATAGCACAGAATAAATAATAATTCTAAGTATTTTATGCATTCTTAGTACATGTTAATTCAGCTAGTGTGTTTTTAAAGCACTGATTTGGAAATCTAGACTTATATTAAAAAATAATATAGTCTAAGAAACTAGGCAACTTTTCATTTTCCAGAAATTGAACCCCAAATGACTCATTCAAGGTCATATACCTGAGTGTTTTGAAACCTACAGCTAAAATTTTCTTTCTGAATAAGGAATAGAAATTAGTCTCTGATAGTAGAAAGAGGAATGACAGGGTTTTAGAAAAGAGAGGAACTAGGTTTTGCCTGTTAAGTTTTCTGAACTCAGACTTTGATACACCTTGCTGACCTTGAGTACGAGCACATTACTCTTAAAAATAATGAAAGTAAAGTCA
The DNA here is from genome assembly GCA_004365215.1 of Cuniculus paca. Classification (NCBI taxonomy): domain Eukaryota; kingdom Metazoa; phylum Chordata; class Mammalia; order Rodentia; family Cuniculidae; genus Cuniculus; species Cuniculus paca. The sequence continues at coordinate 22,637 of RJWT010004497.1, forward strand.
ATGCCAGTCTAGGACCTATGTATGCGTGTTTTTCTGACCTCCTTAGTTTTCAAATACAAAAGAACTAGAGGTTCTGTTACGCCTTCTCTTATTGCCTTCAGCAGCTTTACATACGTGTTCTCTTTACCATCAGTCTTTCTTGGGAAAATGTAAACCTGAGCAAGGGTAATGATTTCTGTGTCACACACTGTATTGTCCCATCTGTGTCCCAAGGACAATGCCAGATGCATAAGTATTTTTGATATGTTTAATGGATACATGAACTAATAAATGAAAGTTAAGAGCCGACATTCATTTTCTCTGTGGGAGGATATGGTATGTAGTAAACTGTTGAGAGGAAATATTTCATTCATTTAGCAGATATTTATTTATCACCTTAGAGAATTATAAGATGTTAAAGCTGGAGGGCATGTTAGAAACTATCTAGGAAAACCTCTTATTTTTGCAGAAGATAAAAATGAGTTTTCTAGATACACAAAGCAGTTAGTGGCAAAGCCGTAAGTTATAATTGAGATTTTTTTTTATCATTCTTTTTTTAATCACTTGTGGCTGCCATGTTCATTCAGTTTAAATTAAAATTGAGTTGACACCTGTGGACTTGGTCTCTTTTGTATCTTCTGTAAAAGTTAAGGATTGAATTTGTCAACAAAAAAATTATATGATTAAGACTTTTCTTTGAGAGGGGGTGTCACTATGTAGATTAGGCTGGCTTTGAGCTCACCATGTTGGTGCAGCTGGTCTCAAACTCATGGCAGTGATCCTGCCTCAGCCTTCTGAGTTCTGGGATTACAGGTGTGGGCCACTACCACACCTGGCGAGATTTTATTATTTGATTGCCAGATCACATAGTCCCTTACTGTGGATTTCCTCTATAATCCTTGTTTCCAGCATGGTTTCTGACCGGCAGTTTCTGCTGTTCTAACAGAATTGTTCAGAGGGACAGGAAATCCCGTTGAAGGAAACATCCTTTCCCCTTGTTTACCTGAGTTGTACATAGCAACAAGTCCTCAAAGATCATCTAGTTAAAGTAGGCCCCTTCAAGGCCATGAATTACCTTTCACAGTTGGTTTGTTACAGTCATGATACAAACAGGGGACACCCACTCCTTCAGTTATATGTGAGTCACCATCTCTTTATCACAAGAATGAAAAGTAGAAAGGTGACCACCCCTTGGATGATTGAACATCCCTTGACCATTAACTGTAGAAGTAAACCTGAAATTCTAGGAGAGAAAGCACTGGTGGGGCATAAGTTGTGAATAGCAAAATATAAAGGTCTGGGTTAGCAAGTTTGTCTGGGTTTGTATACTGAGATGGGAACAGAGCTGAAACCCAAAGCTGCAAGTGCTAACTGTGCATCTTCTGATCATAACACACAAACACTCTTACCTGAGGATTCAAGAATCTTTCCCCTCCAAACCACCCTTCCTCCCTACAACCTGCACTTTCCCCACAACTTTCTTTAAAATACACAGACGAGTATCTTCTTCCAGACTTTGAAGTGACATTTGGATGGTCCGAAGACGTAATTGACTGTCAGCAAAGTCATTGTTTGAACATCTGCAGGACTCTTCTTGGTAGGCATCTGTTGCACTTTTAATCAAATGAATTCATTCATGAACAAATATTTATTCAGTGCCCACTACATACCAATAACTGTAGTGCGTACTATGGGAAATAATGTAACATAATGGCCAAAGAGAGAAGGCATTTGTTAAATCCTATGGTGTCACGGCTTTGATGGAGGACAGATTGCACAACTGGCTGTGAAGAATTCATTACTTTGCACCTCTGGGTACAAGGGGTTTTCTTGTGCTTTAGTTGACCTATGCCACATAAAATGCTAAGGGAGCCCAAGTGAAGTGACACCTGTTGCGGGAGTGAAAAGACAAGATAGCAATGTGGTGTCCCAAAGACAGGTGAATGCCTCTGAAGAAAACCAAGCAGACAGTATCCAAAGCCTTAAAACACAGGAAGTCCCAGGAGTGGGTCCAAGTTACCTACTGTATCTCAGTTCTCATCCTAATCTGACTCTAATGTCAGTCATGCAGCATTCAATTCTTTCAGCATCACTGCAAAGCCAAAGAGCTCTGATGTCTGTCCTCTTTTGGTTCTCTACTGTCAAACTTCAGTTTCTACAAATCCTGCACCTGGCTTTGCTCCTTCCTGCCAATCAACATCATTTGTTAAAGTTCAGTAAGAGAGAACAAAAACTTTGGACCGCAGTGACTTACTGAAGCAGTCTAAGAAGGCACAGCAGACAGGAGTAGTGGAAAGGAGTTTTTAACTGCTAGTGAGTCTCCCTTGCTGTCTTGGTCAGCCTTGGGATCTTAGGACGGTTACAGAAGCTCCTCTGAGACTTCTACCTTGAGCTTCCCATTATTACTCCCTTAGAAGACTCAGAATCCTTACCCCGTATAGAAACCATCTTAAATGTTTTTATTTAAATCAATTAATTTCTTAATAGACTTTGTTTCATTACATGTTAATATGCCTGTTCCCCCAGAAGACATTAAACTAAATGCCAGACTTACATTGAAAAATATGCATTCATTAACTAATGTTCAAAATATTGAAAAACGTGGGCATCATTCAAAAAGAAGACAAAATAATGGGATATAAAGGTGAAATGATGCTCCCAGTGTTACCCATTGAGGTGAGTTTTGTCAGGTAGACTGTTTCTAGCATGAAGAGTTTTCATGACATTATAAGAGGCAGTGAAATGGTGCCAAGATCCTGGCATCCACGATTCAAGCCCTTCAGGCTTCACTCTGTCCCACTGATTGGCATTGACATCTTGGTCTGTTCTCTTTTCTATGGATCTTAGTACTCATATCAGGAATGAAGCACATTACCTATACTTTGTCCTTTTGACTGCCTAATTACTTTGCTTCAAACTCTTTTTGTACATTTTTCTCTATATACTGCTAAACTGTAGATGGATTAGTAAAACAGCTACTCCATGTAAAATTACAATACTGCTGGCTTCACAGTCTCAGAGGAGAATTGGAAAAGAAACCCAAGAATTATATTTCCTGGATGATTTTATGCTCTGTTTAATATTATCCACTATTTCCTGAGGTTTGTGAGCAAGATTATTGCATTCAAAGCAGCTCTGACTGCCAGTTAATAAAAATAAAATAGGATTTTTGAATAATGAATACCATGGACTAGTGTGTGATGCCATAGCCATCAGTCTGTTTAAGGATTTCCAAGGTGAATAATGTCCCCACTATGACGGTTGGCAGAGATAAGTGGTACTAATATTGGTAACCATTAATGTGACAATGATACTTCCTGTAGATAAAACAAGTTCCATCCTAAAAATGAGTAATTTATCTTTTAACATATGGCACAACAAAATGAGCACTAGACTTGGAGTCAGGAAGTCCAAGTGAAAGTCTTACATCTTCTTTCTCACACTAGTGACCTTTGATCTTTGCGCTGCTCTTAGAATGTTTTGTTGTATATTCTGGAGGACCATTCTTTTAGAAATCGGAAGACTAAAGGACAAGTTAAGAGATGAAACCAGAACCGGGTTTGTAACTCAGTGGTAGAGACCTTGGCTTGTATGTTTGAGGCCCTAGGGGTGAGGGGAGAAAGAGAGAGAAGGAGGAGACAGGAAAGGAATGTGAGTCCTCCAACACTGAAGAGAGGAGATAGAGAGGTAGCCAAAATCTTAATTTAGGTTTTCTCATTTAAATGAGCACCTTTTTATGTTATTTAAATATGTATTAATAATTTAAAAACATAAATCAGCTCATATGCATAATATTTTAACTTCTCAGTGTTTCCATTTTTTCCCTTATTTTTAAAAACCAGTGATCTCTGTTTTGTATGCTTATTGTGGGAATCAAATTAGTGAGAATCAAATTAGATAAGTAGATGTGTGACTATTTTCTAAACCATAACAGAAGACCAAAACTGTAAAAGATGTTTGTATTGTCTTCCAAGGCAATATCCCAATGGTTTTATGCCATTTATGATTAGTATGTAATAATCATTTCTCTGAAATTTTAATGATTTTGTTTGTCTTCATTTCAATGAGGTTTTCTTATGATGTTCTCTTGTTATTGGAATATCATTAAAGAAAATAAGTGTTTTTCATTCATCATGTGTGAGAAAGCAACACACCAAGATCTACCACAGTGTTCACATTTGCTGAGCAAACTACTCTTGCTTTTTAATGTGGAATGCACAAGAGCTAATTGAAAAAAGACAAAATGAATTTTGACTCAGATTGCTCAAGATGAATCATAACCTACTTTCTCATCAGAGATGTTAAGAAAAAAATTAAAGAAAATGAGCTACCACACAGCTTTACTGTTAGTGTCAGCATAATCAATATAAAGTGTTTTTCAACAGAACAAAGAGTGCATTTCTACTAAGCTGAGAATTGCAGGTAGTACAAAAACCTAGTTAGTTTTTTTCTTTGTCAATAGTCTGCTGAAAGTGTCTTTTTTCTGCCTTGGTTAAAACATTTGCAATCATAAGAGTCTTGGACTCATCAGCAGTCTTTGCCCAAGCCATTCAGAAATCTCGCTGTGATCTCCACTGAGCAATCAGAGGGGCCATAGGGGACCAGACCCTCTGCAGAACATCTGGTCTCGGTGTCAGGGTGCCTGCTGATTGGAAGCAAGGGCACAGAAAACAAAGAAACCTGGAGTCAGGGTGGAACTGCTGCTTCCCTGAGCCTAATTTACTTGGCTTTATTAATGTCATTGATAAAAGTTAAATGAAAACTGTCCTGGTGGAGTCTGAGATCCAGATATATCATCTATTTTTCTTGTGAATGTAGCTTTAAAAAGATTTTGTACTAATAAAGAGGCACTAAAAACTACTCTAGAACATAGTCTCCAATTGTTTCTAATTCTTATTGTTGTATTTCATTCATGATTTTATTACCTTTCTTACTCTCATATGTGTGTGTATTTACATGTCTATATTTCTTAGCGTAGTGTAAGCTCCACTGAGAGACCCCATCTTCTTTATCTTGCTCTTTCCTTCTTCCCTAAAAAGAAAAATGAGGAACTAGAACTAGATGATTTTTTAATATCTTTCTATGCCTCTCTATTCAAACCTTGGCTTGCCAAAAGGATTACCTAATGACTTGATTTTTAAAATTTCCACTTCTGATTTTGTTTAAAATAAGATGAACATAGTTTGAGCATTTACTATATATTATGAGATTTACATTCATTACTCTCATATATCATGGCTATGACACTACAGCAGCAGGGACTCTTCCTTTACAGATGAAAAAAAATGAAACAAAGAGAACTTGTTTTCCAAGATTCTAGCAGTTGGGGTTGCAATTTGAGCCCAGACTCTTAACCCCTGCATATACATAGCATATAGTCCATGTAGTCCTTGGTATGACTACAATTTGCAGAAGGTAACATAACTGAAGCCTTAGGAAAAGACCCACAAGAACTGTGCTCATTGCCCAGATTTTCTGCCAAATCTTACTCTGCTTCTCCCTCTACTTCACTTTGGGGATGTTGTTTCAGGAATGATCTGATTTCCTCTGATTCAAGGACCCTTCACTAACCAGACAGCAGGTAGAAAACAAGGCATGCCCTTTCTCTGTTTGAATTATGCCAGATGTCTACAAACTCAAGATCTTCCTCTGCTACAAGAGTAATAGTGCCTAGCTGGGCCACTTAGTCTAAAAGAGATCAGACAAGTGCTGGACATAATATTCTTTTTATAAATACCACTTGAGATGTGCATCTCCATTCTCTTCCCACTTCAACTTGATTAGACCTCTTTATTGTAATTTTATCAATATGTATGTTCCAAAACTCCCTTCTCCTAGCTACTTGTTCCAATCCAGTGCTGTCTTCTTTCATGTGTGGAAATAGTTCCTTTTAATTTTTAACAGTGGTATCTTCTAGTCTAATGAGCCTTAGAAAGTCAGGCCCAGTCCCACTGCCAAGGAGGAAATGAGAGAGAGAAAGCAAGGAAAAAGGAACTCACATTGAAAATAAGGTCACCCTATTGACATGTCATCAGGAAAGCAATAGCTAGCAATTGGCTCGCTCAGTCGGAAGTTGATGCTATTTTAGGCCATCAGCAGGAGTGTCAATGTATCTGTGAATTTTGGCATTTTATTTCATTAAGGTGGTTCAGGAAGCTAGACACTGATTAACTGATTCTTCAACTTAGATCCCACTCCTAATTTTGGATGTGTGGTGTCTTCAGGCAGCTGTTGTGACACCCTGCTTCTAAAGAAAACTTGTGCTTCTGAAGCAATCCTGAGAGCAGTTTACCCCACATCCTACTATCCTGGATCCTCTACTGCTCTGCATCTCTGATGACAGGTGACATGGGGGTATGATTTCTTCTGGTTTTCCTCTGGCTTATCAAGGAAATGCAGTTCCAGTGTGTGGGTCCAGTTGCCATGCAAAGTTTACCTCTCGTGACAGCATCCTCACTAATGCACTAGGCTCACGGTGGACTTTCACTTGGAGATCACCCAAGAATTGTTCCTAACATCACACTCATTGTGAAGTTGAGAGAATCCTTTCCTAGACAGGCGACAAGATTTGTCTAGGTAAGTATAGGAAAATTCTAGACTCTGCATCATTGATGAGGTTATGGGATCTGATGTATTTGTAAATGTTCCTGAGAAAGATAAGTATTTCTACATAGGAAATCTGTAGTGTTCTTTGTGCCTTCATTTGTTTACTCAGTAGTCCTTGAAAGCCTACTATGTGCCAAGCCCTGTGCTAGACATTTACTTTAAACATTCATCCTCAAAATATATACAGATGTATTCATAAATAACTCAGTTATAATATGAGAAAAAATATTATTGGATGGTATTTTAGGAGAAAAAAAGGTACAACGGTTCACTAGTATTGGAAAATTAGGGAAGAGTTTTCTAACATAAATAATGTAGACATTGGTAATGGAATTTTTCCAGGCAAACCATGAGTTCAAGAACATTTCAGTAGAGCAATTCAGTGTAAACAAGGAAGAAAACCAGTAGACATTTGCAAAAAAAAAGAGAAAGAAGAAATATGACTAGAGAACAGGGTATGAGAAGCAGAAATGAGAATAACAGCATGATCAGTAGCCAGATCTGAAGGACATTTTGTTGCCTACTAGAGTCTCAGATCTTTGCTGAAACCCCTTGATAACCATGAAGGGGTTAAACAAGAGAAGGACAAGATAAATGATTAGAGATCACACTGGGTCCTCATTGGGATGAGCTGGTTGGAACCGGTGAGGATTTGAAAGACTGGACATTGTTCCAGATGTCACATGCTGTAATCTAAGGGGAATAAGTCCCTAAACCAGTCATGTGACAACTTGGAGGGGACAGGGAGATGGCATCAGGAAAGTGTAGGAGACATAGGTTCTGTCTTCAGTGGATAATATTAAGTGCCAAGAGAAGACAGGAGTTTAATAAGGATGGTGTCAGCAGTCTGCTGAGATCCTTCCTGTTGGGAAGCAGTTCCATCCCATTCATCAGTGCTCTGTGAGCACTTTCTGTGTGCACTGATTCTGCTAGACATTAGTGCACCAGCAATGAATAAGGCGGACAAAAAAAAAAAAAAAACCTATACTGTAAGGCATATGTTCTAATGAGGAGAGAAGAACAGCACGTAAGTAAAATATGTAGCATGTCGGGCAGTGGTATGTCCTATAGACAAAACTAATCAGGAGAGAAGGACAGCAAATGATGAAATGAGAGGCAGAATGGATGTTATCAGGAAAAATAATATGACAGGTAATTGTGACATCCCTATTGGTGAAATTTGATATGTTCAATTTTGGGTTGCTTTTACTGTTTCACTTTATAATTGATTTATTCCTCCTAAAAAGGAACATAAACAGTAATAGCAGGGTAAACATTGATAAACACCCAGATCTCTTAACCATAGTTTGTGTGGTCAACATAACACATGCCAGGAAAAAGTATCTTAGCTAACAAGGTAAATAAGGCGGGAATGGGGATACTTGGATGCATGCTAATGCTTGTCATGCAAAAAATACAGACATTGAGCTAGAAAGTGACAGACAAGACCTTTCATTTAATCCAAAACCTTTAGTTTTACATAGTGAACTATGAGTGAGGAAGTCATTTACACAGGACATCCACATATGTTTAGAATTAAAAGTTTCCTGACAGCTTGTTTTGCGATCCTTTCATACCAGGGCAGCCGAAAGCTTGGGCTCTGGGTCTGGACCCGTGAGATTGAATTTCTACTCTGCACTAGTGACCTTGAGCAAATTTCATTTCTTTGTGCCCTGGTTTTACTTTCTGCAAAGTAGAGATGGTTATAGTACTATTTGTGATAGTGGTTTGGGGAGGATTAGATAAGTAAATTTCATACATACGTTATTTATAGAGATGCTGACACAAAGTTAGCGTTAAGTCTTCACTACATTATTGTAATACCAAAGGTATTAGAATATCATGGTGTAAGTTAATTGGGCTTTATCCGAGCATAAACTTGAAACCAGTCTGAGATGATGACCACAGCAAGAACTTTTGGAATTTCCGGTTAAGATGTTAAAATATTGACTACTTTTTACTGGGTCACTGAGTGACTATAAAATACATTAAAATAACTTTGATATTCGTTTTATTCTCAGAAGTTCTAGACAGCCCAGTCTAAGATATAGTTACCTGAAATTCTGTATCATAAGTGGAGCCCTAGCCTTTTTATTCTTTTTTGTGCATCTAGTACAAATTCGCCTCAAGTCCCAAAGCCATTTATGGAGTGCTGACTGTGTGGAATACTTAAGCAGCTGATCGCACATCGTCACATCATGTAGTCCTTCTTATCTGGATTTTACAGATGAGAAAACTAGTTCTAGGGCAGTTTAGACTCTGCCCAAGGTCACACAAGTTTTGAAGAGGTATAACCTCAATTTTCAAAAATGATGTCTCTACTCCTGTTAGCTTAACAGATACCTGTTTTTAATGAGGACCCTTTTCTCAACTAGCTAACACACTCTGTAGTTTATCTGCCTCTTATATTGCTGGTCTTTCTGTGTCTTGGCTACTGTTCATACACAAAATTAAAAATCATAGATTTTTCCAGCTGGAGGGACCCTGAGTTTCCTGGTTCTCACATGAGGACTTGCCCGGGGAAACTTTATCACTACACACACACCCACATGCACACCCCTACCTTGCATCTGTCTATACAGGGCCTCTGACTACTGACATATAGGCCACCTCCAATGAGAAAATACCATCATTCCAAGAAAACTTAGCTGACTACAGCATTTTCTCCAGGTGTGATGGAAGGGAAAATTTAGGTTAAGATTTACTAATCTAATTCAGTCTTCACATATCACAGGCAAGCAAAGAAGCAGAGTGTGGAAATACGTTCCACATGATCACAGCTCCTCTATGACGTATCTCCATAAAGAATTTGAGACTTTCAGTGTGAAGCAATTTTTGTGTTTATTCCACAAAAACCACCTTTGTGCAGTTTACTGTGTTCCACTTACTGCTGTTAGAGAAATGTGAGGCAGGAAACAATTGATTACTTTGCCTAGGATCCCATGACAAATCAAGTCAGTCAAGAGAGGATAAGTTCATTTTATTTTGCTGATTTTCACCTATTCACTTGCTTCTAAAAAAGCAGCTCATCAATATGGAATGCACATTTTCATAATGCTAGTTTGTGGGTTGCATAGCTTTTTGGTGTGTCTGTTTTCAATTTCTATTTCTTTGATAACTGAACAAATAACGGAGATGGTGAAACCCAGCAGGAGAATTATCACCTAAGATTTTGTGTGATCTCTCTTCTCTAGTGAGTCAGTATGTTTAGTAATGACGCAGTTGATCATAAGGTTATTTGGTATATTTGCTAAATGAATATTTATAGAGAACCTCTGGTGTATGTGCATCACAAACCTAGGTTAGGTGAATCAAAGATGAGATCGATCCTTCCCACAGGAAAAGGGCTTATAAATAAATATGGAGCTCTCTTTCCCCAAGAAAGTTAGACTATTATTGGTTGGAGAGTCAAAAGTTATGTATGTAATCTTTTTCTGATGTGATTAAAAATGATGAAGGAACTCTAATATGACTAAGAGAAAGAATGTCTGGGTTCCATGGAAAATAAGTAGGTTAAGGGAAATAGCTGAGCTAGATCTTCAGGATTGAATAGGATATTTGCCAGTAGAGAAAGAGAACAAAGGTGTTACATAGTAGATGAAACAGCTTGTGCAAAAGAGAGGAGTAAGAAGACACGGCATGCTGGAAAATTAAGACACTGTCAAAAATGTCATAGCAAAACTTCTGCGACTAAAGCAAGGATAAGTTTAAGGAAAAGTGTTGGTTCCAGGCAAGGAGGGAGAACCTGGGGCCCCACAGAGGAAAGGTGTTATCTGAGATCATTATAGAACTTTTCAGGTGGGAGTGATAGGGCAAACCTGTAATTTCCAGCACTCTGGGATGCTGGAGCAGAAAGATTGCAAGTTCAAGCCCTGGGCAACTTAGTGACATAGTGAGACCTTGTCTCTAAATAAAAGACCTGGGGATATAGTTTAAGAGAAAGATATATATTTATCTGTAATCTTTTGGATGCTTGTTTTTTAGTACAAAATTGGAAAAT
>RJWT010004498.1:0-33224 GCA_004365215.1 Cuniculus paca
GTTTCTCTGCTCTTCTTACAGTGCACAGCTCCACTTTTAGTCTGAGTGCTCACCCGTAGTCACTCTGGCTTCCTTGAAGTCTGGTTCTCAGCCTGTCACAACTTTCACTAGAACCCTTCTCCTCCAAGGAATGTCTCAATTATTTGTTCTTTGAGCTCAAAGTACCTTTTTAGCCTCCTGGCCTTCTCCTTCCTGGTGCTTCTGAATCCTGGACTTCTTCCCTCTTTCCAGGCGTGTTCAGCCCTTGCCCTCTTAAGTTTTGCCTCACCTGCTCCTTCTGCTCGGGTACCTACTTCCCACCTGATCCTCCGCTCCTGTGGAGTCCTGTTGCCCGGTTAAGGGCCCTCATAAGCCCTTGATTCTGTGTGAAGCCTTTTCCTACCACTGTGAGAAGCAACCTCTCCTACCTCGCTCTGGCACTGTATTTGTGATCAGATCTTAATTTAAAAGTACATCTGTATTTCTAGAGTATGTTCTGTGCCAGTTCCTAGGCTCAACTTTGGGATGCAGACATAAATGATGATACATGGTTCCCTGGTTACCATGAACTCTTTTTAATACTTAAAAAAAAGTTATAAAGGTAATTTAACTGTGTTACAGAAAAACTGGAATAGGAACAACAAAGGAAAGAAAAAAGCCCACAACCAAACCTTATTCACTGTACTGTATTTTCAGTTATTTACATTTTCTAACATTTAAAAATTATAGTAAAATCACTATAATTTTATGTCTTTATTTTAAACGTGTATATATATATTGTTTTTCCATGTCTCCACATAGCCCATATTATTTAGAGAATAAATTAGTTTGCTGTTGTTGAAAGTGGAGTTTTAAATTTTTCACCGTTATTTGTAAGTAGGAGAACGATTTTATTATTAACGAATAGTGAATTATGAAGCCTTCATATTTATATTTATTTTTATAATTTGGATTTTTTTCTTTAAGGGAACATGTTTTTCTCAAAAGTTAGCTAGAGCCGGGCGTGGTGGCTCACGCTTTTAATCCCCAGCACTCGGGAGGCTGAGACAGGCAGATCGTTGTGAGTTCGAGACCAGCCTGGGCTACAAAGTGAGCTCAAGGCCAGCCTGAACGGCATAGTGAGACCCTGTCTCAAAAAAAAAAACAGGGCTGGGGATCTAGCTCAGCGGTCTAAGCGCCTGCCCAGCATCGCAAGGTCGTGAGTTCAATCCCTGGTGCTGCAAAAAAAAAAAAGTTAGCTAGTAGAATTCAGTTTTTCAAGTGCACTGGAAGCAGGATGTATAAAACAGAGCTGTGCTGGTTTTCATGGGGTAGGGTTCCTAAGCCTTCCCATTCTTCTCCTTCCATAATTACGCCCCAGCCCGTGCTGTCCAGAGGCCTTGAAGTACCTCTGCAGAATCTGAGAGCTTTGCAGAAAATACTTTGAAAGCCTTGTGATAAATCTCAGAAGGGGAATTACTTTTTCAGACATTACAAACATTTTCACAGCTCTCAGTGTATAATGTCGAATTGCTTTCCGACAACTAGAATGCCCAATGCAAAATTCTGTTTGTTATTTGTGAGAGCACCAGTTATGCCTTATCTGCGCCAACACTGTGTAGCTATCATTGAATTTACTCTTTCCTAACTTAATAGATAAAATTGAACTTAAGTGTACACTTCTCTTATTATGTCTGTGGTTGGGCATTGTTCCATGTGTGCATTTGTTACTTGCATGCCTTATTTGATGACTTCTCTATTTCATTCCCATTGACTATTTCTTTATTGGGATCTCAGTATTTTTCTTATTAGTTTGCTTAAATCTTTGTATAATAAAGGTAATAGCTTTTAAAATAATGTGTCGTACATATTACAAGGTTGAGATCCTTTTCATTTTGTTTGCAAAACAAACCCCTAAGATTTTATTCCTAAAAAACTCTGGGTTAGTTCCGCACAGTAAATGTATCCTTGTGTTTTCCATACCACGACTCTGAGCCTTTCATAAATCAGATACTCTGAAAATACTAGTTGAATGCGTAAAGTGACCCTGGCAACTGCTTATGATATTCCACATGCAGTCCCCATTATGTCTCTGTCTATGTTGCAGTCCCCAGCCCTGACGCTGTGCCTCGCACCCAGCACACCTTCCAACCTGGTCCATCCTCACTGTCTGGACATGCCACACTAGCGCATGCCTCACGAACTTGCTGTTCCTTCTTTCCGGAACTCGCAGCAGAACGTTCAGGGGTGACTTTCTAGTCCTTTAACTCAAATGTTGCCTGCTGGGAGAAACCTTTCTTGTTTACTTTTCCCACTTTTTGTCCCCACTTCTTCCATCCAACTATCCAGTCCTCTCCATTCATCTTTAACAAATATTTCTGAGTCTACATAAAGTACCAGCATGCTACCTTGTGCGGGGAATTCAGCAGTGAGAAAAATAAGTGAAGTCTCTGCTCATGCACATGGAATATCTTACTTCGACTTGTGTCTTTCCTGATTGTATGACTTCCTCACCCCCAAATGTAGAATGGCAATTCCACATGAATAGGAATTACACTTCCCGTGTACATTACATTCAGCACCATTTATACTGAATAAATATTTGCTGAATGAATACATATTTCAATCCCCCTTTTACTCCCAGTATAGAATTATTTGAGTTGTTTGCAATATTGATGACTTTTTTTTTTTTCAGAAGCTTAGACTTTTTGGTCTCTGTTAATTGGTTTCTCTCTCTCTACCTTGTCGCTGAGTTCCTGGATAGAAGGGAATTAAAGATCATCCTCTCTCCCCACCCCTGCCCAAGTCCTCCTTTTCCCATAGTGCCACTTACTAGGTTTGACCTAGAGGATATATTCTTCCCTGAGCGCCTGAGCCCAGGTCCCATCTGTGTTAATGAGGATGATGCTGTCTCATCCAGACTCTGCTGGGATTTTCAAGCACTATCTACACACTTAAAATAGAGTCACTGCAGAAAGTAGGAAGCAGTTGCACGAAGCCCCAACTTCAACCTGCTTTTAATAATAGAAACTCTTATTTGCCAAGTGCATGCAATTTTTTCCCTTGTGAGCTTTACTTGGAAAAGGAATGGGCTAAAGTTCATTCTTACAAAAGAGAGTCAGTGAAATATCCATATGAGCAGCGAGAACGCTGAGCACAACAACCTTGCATGTATTTTGTCCAACTTAGGAGCTGCAAAGACCTGTGCAAGATTCAGTTGTGGCCCACCTTGCAGTGTAACTATTGTAGGAGTACTGGGAAACTCAGGACTTGACAAACAGGAGCCAGAATCAGTATGACCTTTTTTTAGTTCATTAGGTGTTTATCAAATGTCAGTCACATACTAGTCACAATGCTGAGTAGTGGGGAAGTGACTGTGATAGAACGGTGACATTTTGTATCAGTGTGATCTGAGGATCACCTGTGTATGAATCATCTTGGTCAAATGAAGATTCTCAAGCCTCAACAAGAACCAGAATTTCTGGGGCTAGCTGACTAGAAATTTGCATTTTCAAAAAGCTGTCTTTAGATCCTTTTGCCTTATAAGGATTGAACACAGGTTCAGTAGTGGGGGGAAATAACAACAAGAAATAATGATTGTGTCAAAAATTAAACCAGGAGAGGTATTTCAGGAGACTCGGTATTGGAAAGAGCAGTGGTCTGGGAAGGCTTCCTGAAGAAGTGATATCTCAGTAGTGACTCGGAGGACTAGGTGCTAGCTGGAAGGGGACAGCATAAACCAGAGATTAATGGGAGAAGGAATTAAGTACCTTTCTGAGAGTGTTCAAGTCCTCAGCATTAACTAGTACAATATGTATGCCTACATATGATCAGGATTTGGAGTAGCGTGCAAGTTGAGTTTCTCATTTATGGAAAAAATCAGGCTATAGAGACAGTGCACTGCCCCTGCTGAAGTGCTGGAGTACGTTCTTCCTGTTTTCTAGAAGAGGGACAAATGGATGTGAAGTAGCCATGAGGGTATGCACTCACAGTCCAGATACATGCCTGAGGCCAGAAAAGCCACCTGGGTGGGGTTAGTGGAAGATAGGCAGGACCCAAACCAAATGAAATAGACCCTGTCTTTTCTTTCTCTTCATTTTTTCAGTTTGTCAGACTCCCCTGTGGGAGCTGTGCGTCTTGCAGGCACATATTTGTTTCCTTCTGTCTGCTAACTTAGAGTTACCCAGAGGGTGAGTGGGGGGACAAAAAGGGGGAACATTTGATGGTTAGTCTGTAAAGAAAGTGACACTCACCCGTTGCTTGTCTATTGTGCCATGTTCTTTTTAAGTAGATGTTCTAGAAACTGTTTGCTTTTGTGATATAGCTGATCCCTTTATCAAAGGTTGTGTTGAGTGAAAGATATTTTTGATTTGAGAACCTGCCTGACTTTTAAGACTTGATGCTCTGGTTTGGACAGTGCAATGGAGAACTGTAAGTTTAGTTCATAAGCAAAGTCTGGTGACATTTGGGGGGATGTGAAGAACAAAGGTGGTCGGCTTGGGACTCTGTTGGCTGTCAGCTCATGGCTCAGGGTTTCCTATTGTTGTTGGTGGGCAAATGTTATTTTTGCCCCCACAGTTGTTAATGACTTTGTTTGCTTGGCTTGTTGGCATTGGCTGACTTCCCTCTATAGTCTCTTCCTTTTTCGTGGCCTCAGATGTTCTTATACTGACACAGCTATTTGAAAGCATGAATTTCCTCATTTGGGGATATTTGTATTCAATGTGGAATTTTTCTTTCCTAAGTCTTAATTTCTAAGAAAACTAGCCTTAAATAACACAAAAGCCTGCTCACCAAAATACTTACTAAATCTGGCTGCAGAATTTGACTTTATGACCTTCTAGGGTGGTGAATGTCAAAGACTCAGCCCAGGGCAGTGTGAAATAATAAACAACTGGGCTGTAAGATCGAGCTTGACGGGCATCATCTGAAATCACCTCCCTAAATTTATTAGAGTTAATCAATCCAGGCTGAAAAACGGAGCTAGGAAATCTCTCCTACCATGCTCTATTTCATTCTCACTTACATCAGGTAATAGAAGTTTGGGCGTTTGTTTCACTGTTGAAGTTTGTCAAGACAGTCAAAGGTGTTCCCAGACGGATGCTCCTTGCGTGTAAGTTGAAAGGTGATAAAATGCCTGAGAATAAATCACCAAATTGTTTCACTTGAATTGCTCAGGGCCTTTTTCCAGAGGTAAAACTTATTCCTTCTATTCTGAGGTGTGTTTTGGCGTTGACCAAAGTCAGCAGAAATCGCATCTCATTTCAAACATCCAGACAGACCAGAAGGCATAGACTAAGGAGATGGCCCATCGAAGGAGAACTACCTACAGAAAAACCTTACAGGGTTCAAGCTAGGCCAGCTGCTTTTGACCTCAGTGACTGAAAATAAAAGGCTGCTATTAGTTCCACGTCGGTTCTCAGAGTGAATGTTGCAGCGTGATGGAGGGTGTTAAGCTGTCAAATACCAGCAAGGGTTAATAAGGTTAAGGAAGAAATAAAAGCTGGTCAACAATAAAGCAGTGTCGATAAATCAGCTCCAATAAATAAAGCATGTCACATCCTGTATACACCGTGCGGGAAAAACGAAAATCATAACTCACATACTTAAGCAATAGTTGTGGGAATTCTTTGGTGGGACACCCTCAGATTATTTCCTTGGGCATCCTATTTGCACTCTCAGACACTTCATCAGTCCTTTTTCCTCTCTGCAAGTCATTACCTTCCTTGTGGGAGAATTCTCTGACATCAATCAGAGCCCGTTTGAGTTAGCACCTGATGTCAAAAGAGGGCCATTATAATCTGCCATACCATGGAGGTGATTCACTTTCAGGCCCCTCTGACCCCTGCCCTGGAGAGGGAGGCCGGAACATGCCTTCTGTGTGGGCCGAGTTTGCCCAGTTGACCAGTGAGATGCAGGGCTTTGGTCACCGAAAGATTTTTCAGAATATTTCATACATCTGTATACTTCTTATGACTAGTGCAAGGTCTTGATGATTTTGCAACTGACATACCTTCCCACCGCTAGACATCTGTCACTGGCTACAGTGAGGCTTTTGGAATGGAAATCCTGCAGACAAGGTGACTGTTTTGACCAACGTGAGTGTGTAAGTGACTCAGTTTTCGGGGGTTGAGGGCTGGGCATTCTCACTGCTCTGCGACTCATACTTTTATTGTTTTGCATCACTTCCAAATCCAGTGGCTATGGAGAATGCTCTGATTAGTATCCACTCTCACTTAGAGACGGTTCTATAAAACTTGAGTACAGAGTCATAGGATATACATTTATTGATTAATTAATTACAGTCCTGGTGATCCAACCCAGGGCCTTCACACTGAGCTTTATCCTCACCCACTTTTAAAAACAATTGTTTAAAAAACTTTGAGACAGGGTCTTGCTAAGTCACTAAACTGTCCAGGCTAGGCTCAAATTTACAGTCCTGCCTCAGCATGCCTGAGTGCTGGGATTACAGGTATATACCACTGCACCTGGCTGCTTATTTTTAAAAGAAGCCAACTCCCACCTACACATTCAAATCTGTATTGCCCTTTAGAGAATCCATGGGCTTCTATGGTTGCTTCAGATCTACTTTGCCCTTCCTCAGTGGTGCATTGCTTTGAATATCTGCGGTAGTGCCAGGTCTCTGTCTTTGGGGGCTCTGTTTGAAAACAGGTAAAAGTTAGTCAAGAAGATGGTCTAGTTAAATAACTTTTCTATGTGACCTTAGATTCTAAAGTCTGAGTTCTGATTATTTTTTGTTCAGTTTTATTTTCAGCAAGGCTTTCCAAACGAGATATTCTAAAAATATATCCCAAGAGCTGGCTATAAAATTGGAAAAAATGACAGCTTCTTCAAGGTTTAGTTTCTGCTAGGCATGTTGGTTAGGCATCGGCCTTATCATTTTATAGTCCCAGGTAACAAGTTTGTGAAGATAATGCCTCTGTTCTCAGGCAAGGACTTCCCGTAAGTAGCAAGAAGACTATGATCTCAGCTGGGCATGGTGCCACATGCCTGTAAATCCAACATTTCAGTAGGCTGTGACAGGAGGACTTCAAGCTCAAACTCAGCCTAGTCAACTTACTGATTATAAACTCTCAAAAAAAAATTAAAAGAAGGTGGAGATGTAGTTCGATGTGAGGGCTCTGGGTTTAGTTCCCAGACTGCCAAAAAAAAAATTATGAATTTGACCTTGGTTCCTTCTCTGCTTGGATCTGTGCAGGTTTTTGAGCTCTAGATGGGTCTGCAGAGCGAGGAAGGGTACAGGATCCCACCTTTAGAATTGACCCACCCAAGGCATGGGGATTTATTTGAATATGGTTGATTGTCTAAGGAAATAAAGTTCTGCTCTTCAACCACTATTTTTACTAATAATTTGTCTTTCCTTGTGTGAGTAGTCCTTATAGTAATCTGAGGAAAGAATTTGATTCCAAAGATACCAACTTCTAAAGCTATGGACTAAGAGAACGTGAACGTTCTTCATTTCATATCCTCCCCTTATTTCCCAATCTTTTTCCTGACTCTACATTTAACTTGTTACGGTTTTATTTAGACAGCGAGATCTGATTGTTTTTACATGAGTTGATTTCCTATGATTCAGGCTTTCTGTGTCACATTTCATGATATTTTATGGTAAGCAACACATTTGTGACTTCTTTTAGCATGCATCTGAATTTCCTTATGCATTTGAGCAGAGAGGATGTTATGGAAACTTACTACTAGAATTTTGCTTTTGTGAGTACAAAGCAAAGTAAGGTAGAAATTACATATCTTCCTTTCCTATGATTTTCCTTTCCTTCCCTTGCACATTACAAACCACATAAATCTGTAATTTTGTCAATATAATATCATAGAGGAAGGGCTCCTTTGTTCCAAAGGTTTAATTTCTTAGGAATATGCTTTCTGGACAAAGAACAACAGTCATCAAGGATATCGCTCAGAAGTACAAGGACAGTGAGAAGACTAATACAAAGAACATCAAGTGGGTATTTTATAGAAATGGGTTTGAGCTAGGTATGGTGGCACATGCCTGTAATCCCAACACATAGAAGGCTGAGGCAGGAGAATCCCTGTGAGTTTGAGGCCAGTCTGCGCTAGAGAGTAAGGGGTTTCAATTTCAGCATTTTCCTTCACAGTGGGAAGCCTTGCTTGGTTCAGTCTGAGCTTTATTTCATTTCCTTATCTGCACAATGGGTACAATTCTGATTCATCAGGTTTCTAGAGTGTGACTTGCATAATATTTATTACAGTACATGATGACAACACTTAATGACTCTTGATTCTCTCTTTTGTCTAAAGCATTTGCAGGAGGGTACTAACAGCAATATTTAGAGAGTAAATTCTGGTGCGTGATATAGACAGTAAATTATTACTTTCTTTAGAATGCTCTCTTCTGAAGTGAAGCACAGTTATTATTGTAAATGGCCCCAAGGTTCCCCAATTCCCAAAGCAGAGAAATGTGCCCAAGAACTTGGCTGTGCTGAAGGCAGAGCTGAGAAGGCAAGGTCCAAATTTAGGGTCATTTGGAAATATCATTGTTTAATTTGCTAATTCTTGTTCAGCGACTAAAAATATTTTTTGAAAATATCTTTTAAAGTCCTATGCTAAAAAAAATAAAGCGGAACTTTGGAGCACAAACATTCTCACATTTTCTTCTCTGTTCTGTCTTTGAATACCATTAAGATGAGGAGTCCTCCAAGAAATATGTGAACCAGCAACACACTGGCCCAGCAGCTTGTACCCTTATCCCTGCGGGCAGTCCTCAGAAAACAAACAGAAGACCCAGTCTCCAATCCCTTCCCTCCTTTGTTATATACAAACAGCAGAAAGTCACTGCGCCTGTCCCCTAATTCCTCAGCCCATCGTTAATTAGTGTTTTTACCATAATCCCTACCATATATCTTTAAGAGTTTCACATGAGTCGGCTCCCTACAAGTTTTATTGCATTCAAAATAGAGGCAAGCTGGCAGTGTGTGATGGTGGGAATATATACAGTCACCAAGCGGGGGTTGGCTGTTACTTGTAATTGATTGCTCACTGAAGCCTGCCCGCGCTCTTTACCCCGAGGCCTGACTTTCCTCCATATGCCTAGTGTCAGAACTTGGAAGCCAGCTGGTCAGTCAGCGCACATCCTGTGGGAAGCAGCAGACACAGGCGGCCGGGTAGCCATCAGCCTTCCCGAGCACATTTCCTCTGTGTTTTGATAATAGTTCTGTAAGCTTTAATTATGCTGTGTGACAACACATTCATGGACTATCAAAATAAATCCTTTGAGGAGATGGCTGCTAATAAGTTTTGAAGCAACAGTGCTTGTTGCAAAGAAACAAGGAGCCAGGCAATCAGATTTTGCAGGATCCCCCTCAACGTTGAAACCAGATGAAACGTTCTCTTGCCTTTTTTATCCCGCTGACAAACGCTCCTTGTAAAGCTGTGCCCTTAAGAAGTTAACTGAAGACACTTATTGCAACACTCGAGTGTGTACAACACAAGTGCTTTACAATTAGCAGCAGTAATGTGAGCATAAAAGCTGTGCCCCAATATCAGTATAGAATCTGAAGGAACACCGCAGGGTCCATTAGGGCCATTTACAGTGGAGACTGAGACTAATGGCATTAAATTATTACAGCTATTGCTAAAGGGGCATTATAAGTGAATCCCTTCCAGCTGGGTTGGTTGCATGCCCTCTTTGTCAATAGTACAGTCCTTTAAGGATATCCTTATTGTTCAGGATCATTTAGACGGGATGCCGTGTGCTTTGCCGAAGGTATAAATAACACCCAGCAAAAGACTGGGAATTAGTGTTTGATTAAACCGGGTTTAGAGTTAAGTGGAGCTGGGTAGTTCTTGGGCACTGTCTCCTTGTCTTTATTCACACACACACCTGTGAGCTCATGAGGGGCTTATGCCTGCATGTGTTTGCCTGGCTACACTTGCACAGATAGACCCATGCATTGGTTTGAGTTACTTGGATTTTTCTACATGCTTGATCTGTTTAATACTTGGCAAAATTCAGGGAGTAAGTGTTAGGTTGTTAGAATTCTGTTGGGAACCCAGCTTCTTCAGAAATAATAAAAATGTAGAACCCTCAGCATGCATTGGTCTTTCAGTTTTTTCCCTATGAATGTGAATGCCTTTTATGTGGATAGATTACCAGAATCTTTTCCAAGGTTGGTAGCGTTGTTAAATGTTCAGATATTTTAGTTCCCTCAACACCCAGTGAAACAGCAGAAGACTGCTTTAGAGCACTAATTGAGCCCAGGGTTCGCAGTTTCAATTTGCTAAAGTTGATCAAGGGCACGTTCTTGTAACCCCAGCATTCTGGGAGACTGAGGCAGGAAGAACACAAGCTTGACCCCAGCCTGGGTGACTTAGCAAGACCCTGTCCCAAAATAAACAATAAAAGTAAGCTGAGGATACAGCTCAATGTGAAGACCATGGGTTTAATTCCCAGGTCCTGAGGGGGTGGGGGGAAGAAGTTGCAAAGAGAAATTTGGGAATAAATTCAAAGTTGCTGTTGAGCTTGAGGAATGAACATGGCGTGCATTAATAGCACAAGCGGTGGGACATTTGTTAGAGAAGACTGAAGCATACACACCAGTCTGTGTCTCAGGGGGAGGTCACAGGTCAGAATGGGTTGATTGCAAATCAGTAAGTAGGCTGCCCTAGTAAGTGTATTCACATATATTACATATTACTATGATACTGTACATATGTATCTTCTCCCTGTCATAGGAATTAAATCATTTTAGATAGTTGAATAATTGTTACTGATCACTCCCTTATTTTACCTGGGTCAGAGCTGTTTATTAGGAGGTACTTTGTGATTTCTGCTATAGGAGGTGCTTTGGAGACACTGTTGTATCAGACATGATTCTGGCCTCTGGGACTTCGCAGTGGAGTTGTGAAGGAGAGATTAATGAAAAGATAAAGTTGTTCAGAGTTTGATTCTGTGGTACTGTTAATGAGAATGAGAGTTCAAAGACTGGACAAAGTATGGGAGATAGGCTTATAGCAGAGTGGGGAGCAGATGGGCTTTGAATTGGGCTTGGGGCCACAGGAAGGGGGTACTGAGGAGAGAACAAGGAGCCCACCCCTCAGTTGAAGGTGAGGACTGGAAGAGATTGAGCAGGTAGGGATGAGGGCACCCTGCTGGGATCTGTTGGGTTAAAGCAGGACTTTGTTCCTGCCCGGGACTGTATCAAGTTTTGGGGAAGACACACAGGTAACATAGTTTCCTATTACATTTAGAACCTATTTCAGCCATTCTCACTTTTCCACTGAAATAAACATTTTGTTTGCAGCAAATTAAACAAACAAAACAACAACAACAACAACAAAAACAACTTGTGGCTCTTTGAAGCCCACAAGTCAATTCTTTGATGTAAAGTTAAGAACTGCTGCCTTGTAAGAATCATGGATTATCAATTTAAGGTGGGCTGGTTTGTGAGGAGGGAAGGGAGAGAGACTTAAAATTCTGGTGAAGGTGTTTAACTGACATGGAAGGCAGCGGGAGCCTTTGAAAAGACCCACAGGAAAGTTAGAGGCAGGCTGTGGTCCATGCAACTCATTTTTAGGTGGGGGAAATGAGCTCCCGGGGCTGAGGTCACTGCCAAGCCTCCCACTCTCACTCAGTGTTCCTAAGAGCTCTTTTTGACCCTAAGCCGAAGGAGACTTTCTCTGCTGCAATCCAGCTTTTCTGAAGAATTACCAGGGTGGCCAAAAAGGGCACAAGATGAAAAATTGAATTTAGGTGAATGTCTTCTTAGCAGAGATGTACAGAGAACAATCGGGGCAGTAAAAGGAGAATCTAAGAGGAAGCTAGGGACAAAGGATGCAGCCACAAGCATCAAAGACATTCTACCAAATATAGTTTTAATGCATGTTGCTGTCGGCTTATGAAACAGTTCTTAGTGAGAAACCTCATCTTGAACTTTGTGACAAAGCAGAGAATCTCTATAATCTTTGAAACTTTTCACTTTGGAAATATCCACAAAACAAATGGGAAGAACAAACATTAATGAGGCAGATATAAAACACTTTGGAGAAAAAATAATTTACCATTTTTATAGTTGCTATAGAAACACCTCAGCCCTCAGTCTTGCTAATTAATTGGATTTTACACATTTTATATTTGGAAATGCAAATCAGTTTTCATAAATTATTACTTATTTTTTCCATCTATATTTACAGTACTGTTATGCAGATACACACAGGAAGTCTAGGGTATTATTTCGTTGTATAACGTGACATACTTAGTTATATGAGCCTGACATTTATATCCACAAGACATTTCTTAGTTTAAATATTCTGTTAAATGTTATGGGAAATTATACAGAGATTTATAATTTTTGCAGAAGAAAATGAGAAAATGTAAATTATGTAGTGGCTTACTATAAAGTGCTTTCTCATGGGGTCTTGAGAAGGACGGGGCGGGGGGGAGTTTTACCCCCAGTAGACTCTAAATAATAAACATTTTAAGATTTTTCTGTAGTCGTGGGAATTATGGTTGTCTTGGGTGTCTTCTGAACTTTTGGTATTAAACACTGACCATCTGTAAACACTTACTGGACTCTTGCTGATTAGAGAAGACATCGAAATGTTTGGCGAAAAGAGAATATAGGATAGTTCTAAGATCCGGGGTGGCTCCTAGTTTTGTGGAGAGGCGGTGAGCGAATCCTCAGATTCAGTAGATGAGAATTATAGATGTATTTTCAGTCCATAGTCAGAAGAATGGGAGGAGTGCAACGATAGGTTTTGGGTTTATTGTTGAGAAAATGAGGACTTTTTACAGATTGGGTTCAACTCTGCCCTGCTACTTATTAGCTGTGTGATTTAGGAAACATTTTTGACTACTTTAGTCCTGTTCCTGCAAAATGGAAACAAAAAGAATAATTCCTATATGAGAGGAGTTTTGAAAAAAGTTAAATCATAGAATATTTATGAAAAAAGTTAAATCATAGAATGTATTTTGTTCAGGACTCAGCACATTGTAAGTGCTTAGCCGGTGATATCTACTATGAAATTATTATCACAGTAGATTCTTACTATGCATGTACTCCTGATTTCAGCTATGTATACTTGAACAAAAAGGAAAAAAGAATGCTAAGATAAGTGGTGTTCCTGTACCACTCTGTGTATTTTCACCCTAGAAAGTCTGAGAAGTAAACCTGCTGAGATTCAGCACTCTGTATATAGATAACAGTGTGTGAGGTTCTAAATCCATGCAGACTGCACTCTATGTATAGCTTAAGGAATTTCCAAGGATTAATTTGGCCTTCGGTAATTTTTGTTTTATATGCTGACTGTAGGTGCTAACCTTTACATCACAGTTGAAGCCGTTATGTTGTTGCTGTGTCGATGCTGTTATTGGCCGACTGTAAAGGAACCAATAGTGTAGCCAGTAGAACGACTTACAGCCACAGTTGAGACCTGGCATTGAATCTAGATGTCCTGGAATGATTTTGATAAGGAAGAAAGTAGCAGGGAGAAGTAGTGGAAGATCCTTCAATGTGCAGTGTGAGGGAGAGAGGAAATAGGGGTGGGGAAGGCCATTCTCCTTGCTAGGAGGATTTGATATGCTATGGTGAAGAGAAGGAATGAACTTTGGAGAAATGAGAGGTATGGAAACGAGACTGACGTGGTGCTGAGCTTCATGAGGGAAATAAACAACACAGACAAAAGGATATGTATATCTATATCTACACTGTCTTCTTTTACTGGTGTGCATAATGAGGTGTTCAAGTGTCCCTTGGCCTTTTTAGTCTTAAGTCTTTCAGTTATTTAGAAAACAGAGTAAACAGGATCACTTCCTTCCCTAGGCTGATTTCCGTGTTTTCCTGAATCAATAAGCAAGGATTTGTTTCTTCTTTGTGTATATGACCCTATTTAAATTCAGAGTTCATAGTAACATAAATGGTAAGTGGTAGGAAAACAAATAAAGCACAAATGCATAAATACATTTCCTTTTTCAGAATTTGCCACATTAAACAAGCCAATAGTTTTTATGTTATTTAGTCACCATAAGATGGTGACTTTTCTATTTATTATACCTACTGGGGTATGGCCAAACAGGAAGTGTGAGGTACTAAAGAATGGAGAGCAACGATGATGGAAAACTGTAAAGTGCCTCAGATACAAGGCACTTACAACAGAAGCTAGAAGTTGGTATTTTAAGGTGAAATCCAATTTTAAATGATGGGAGCCAATTTAAAAAATCCCATTCATTAAGAAAGCCAGAATAGACTTAAGTCTATGGGCTGCAAGTGTGTTTACTTTTTATAGAGCTAGCTATATTGTCCATTGTGGTCACCACTGGCCAGATGTGGATATCAAGCTCTTGGAAAGTGACAAGCTTGAATTGAGATGTACAGTAAGTTTAAAATACTTAGTGGATTTCAAAGATTGTAAAATATATCATTAATTTTTGATATTGAATACATGTTAAATTGATCATGTTTTGAGTATGATGGCTTCAAGAAAACATACTATTAAAATTAATTTTACCAGATTATTTTTGAAAGTGTATCTGTCAAGAACACTTAACATTATATGTGCCAACTTGGATTTATAGCTTGCATTCTAGTTCTTTGTGGGCACACTGCTCTAGAGAACTGGAACCAGGTCTTTCCGCTAAGGCTTTCTCTGTATGAATGATTTTCTGGAGGTGGTAGTCTGTAAACTTACTTGTGCTTTCCTCCTTTTTAGACAAACCTAAAGGTCAAGAACGATCTGCCTTTTTGTTGGGCACTCCAGCTGGTCAGTTTCGATCCAAATATAGAGCTATAAATGGATCTCATGCCTCAAGCGTGGGTCTTGGTTGGCTGGCAGATGTGCCTCCAGCTGTCCTCATCCAGGTCCCAGTAGTGTTGACTATGATATCTGACATCTCAGTCTTGGGCATGGAGTCCTGAGCACCTGGGTTCTCCAGAAGACATGATGAACTCCTGGGAGCTACGCTTCTTTTGTTTGCCATAATTTTGCTTACAAGCTTGTTTGTATCAGAAACAAAGAGTGAACACTTTAAATTCACCCTGCTGAAGATAAGTTCTGGAATCACCTTCCAAACTCCATTTAAACCACATTGGGAGTTAAGCTGAGGCTCATGTTTTAATTGATTTCAATGATTTCATACCTAACCAAACCTCTTAACCTCATCCCAAGAAACAAATCCAGGAGAGAGCAATTCCCAAAGGCCAGAGGATAGCAGCCTAGCAGAGGAAGCACCAACTTGGAAAAATGTGAAGCCACTGGTGATTCGTCGCTCCAAATTTGTTTTGTTTTTAAGAAAATAATGTGTGGATTTAATCAAACAGGCTCTAGATTGAAATCCAGGAAGTCTCATTAATCTACTTTCTAGGCACTAGATTCTATGCCTATGCTTGTTTTCACAGACATTATCCCATTTAATTTCTACCTCATGAAGTACATCTAGTAACCTCTGTTGAGGTTTTATGTGCTTAATTTAGAGGGAAACAGCAAGGAGTTCTTTAGATTTTCCACCTGTCTCCAAACATGCTAGGGATTTCATGGTTTTCCTAATGGCAGGATAGTTGGAATGCCCAACTATGAGAATAAGGTTTTAACTTTGTTCCTTTCTTTAGTCCAGGTCAGTGGTTTTCGAATTTCAGTGATTTTTTTTTTAAACACAAATCTACATATGTGGTTGTTAGTGGATGATATAAACAGTTTTTAAGGATAATTTTGACTATGTCTGATTTTTTTTTGTCTTCCATGTTAACTTTGAGCCTGACTTCATGGTTCATATGTTTAACTTCTCCATATGTGTTACAGTTCTTAGTGAATGATTCCAGGTGGTTGGACATGAAGATAGAGGTTCCATAGCTGTTGTCCCTAGCGCTTACGGAATAGTGTGTGTTTTTAATATAGGGTTTGGTGGGGTAGGGAGAAATCCTATTGAAGCTCAGGTAGTCTCTATTTTACAAGTTAGGAAGTGGACATCTGGAAAGTTTAGGAGAGATGTTTGGAAGTGAATATGGCAACAGACAGGCAATCTGAATGGTAAAACAAGCTATCCTAGGTTACTAGGTTCAGGACCTTAGTTTCCTCAGGGTGCCGTGGCTCCTCGTAAGCCATGCTCATACTAACTCTCAAAGGAGCTTCAAGATAAATTCCAAGATGAATCCTGATAACTTCCAAGAGCGCCAATTATGGGACCCTTAAGTTTAAATACAGCTTGGATTTTGGAGGTTCATACTTATCATGGAGGAGCATCCGGTGAAATTCATCAACTGTGAGAGTTTGCTATGACTTCTGTTGTGTGAGAATACAGTGGTAGGAAACTGCAATTTATTGAGGACTCGTTGCATGCTAAGTATCACAGTAACATCATATCTCACTTCTTTCACACCGTACTGTGAAGCAGGTTGTGCTCATCTTCATTTATAGATTAGGGAATAGAAAGCAGTTAAATAATTTGCTCAGAGTATTATATTTTACTTGAGGTGACTATATCAGCTATGGTTAGATTGGGCTGCGAGTGAGAGAACCTCTAGGTGGACTCAAAACAAAACAGTACCCTATATAAGGCAGAAGTTTATTATTCTTACATTAATGAAGCTTGGAAGTAAGCAGCTTAGAGGTGCGCACGCGTGTGTGTGTGCTCTCCTTGTTGAAATCCTCCAGTCAGGCTCCTTCTGTCACATTTTTCTCCTATCCTAGAGCCTTGGCCTCATCCCTCCTCTCCGAGATGAAGCTACTGCCATCACAGCAACATCCCTAGTAGTAGAATAGAGGAAGGAAGGAGGTCGGTAGATCCTTCCTCCTAATAACATTGGATATTACAAGCATCACTCTGCTTTTAAGTTATTGGCCAAAGCTTGTGTCACATAATTGCCTAGTTATAAGGAATTTTGGGGAACACAATTTTTATTCTGGGTAACCATATATTCAGATAAATATTGAAGAAGTCATCACCTGAGATGAAATGAGCAAACAAGTACTTGGGGTCCAATAGGCTTGTCACCACGGTGACCTTGGGCAAATCACTTAAGGCTCTTCTTGATTGTTACATTAGTGAAATGGAAATAATGAGTTAGTAATAGATTCTCTGGAAAGCATTAGCCTAGTGTTCTGTAGCTGGTTTCATTCAAAATACTCCCCACGCCAGTACCGAGAATTGATCCCAAGGCCTTTGCACTGAACTATATCTTCAGTTTTAATTTTTAATTTTGAGACAGGATCCTCCAACTTCACCTCCCAGAATGCAGGGATTCCAGGTGTGTGCTGCCACCATACCTGGTTAACTTTTTAAAATTATAGCATGACTAATCCTTCTTTGTATCTGTTTACTTTGTGTGCATGGTGACACAGTCACAAGAGAAAGATGCTTGTTTTCTATACTTTCTCCTTCCTGTACTATTTTCTCTATTAAGCAAACTACTCAATCTCTTGGCTTCTGTGTAACTTTAGTTTAATATCTATTTTCTTGTCAGTGTGATGTGGTAAGATTCACTGATTATGAATCCTAAAATGGAGAAAAAAATCATAAGGATAATGTTGATTTTCTTTCTCTTTCTATTGATATTCTCACAGATGGTTCCATTTGCTTGCAGAACTCAATTTTACAGTGTGTGCCTCGAAGCTGAATATTAATATAACCATAATTTAAGATGGTTTTGAAACTTTTTCTTTAAAAGAGGGGGTTAAGTGTGAAAATTTACATCTGTATCTATGTGTGTCTGTCCAGGTTACCGCTGTATTAATTTAGCTTAGAAGCAATGCAGACCTTTTAAACGGGAGGTTTCTGCTCTTTGGAATCCACTGAAGATTACTGTTAAAAGGTAATACCTTTGATTAGGAGGAGCGTGAGCTTGAGGAATGTGTGTGGGGATAGAGAACATCATGCCTTTAGTGTGCACTGAGTCTCGAGATGTTAATGCAGGAGACAGAGATGAGTTCAATGTTCAGATGAAATCCTTTGCTGGCTTCCCAAATGGGTAAATCCATCTGATTTAGTCTCCTGTGTACCGTTAGGCTCTGGGGTCTGATCTCCACCTGGTTCACAACTTCAGTTTGGACCTCAGGCCCAGCATTCTTGGCCCGAAAGCCTCATTCATGGTCCTAGTCACCTTGGGCTCTTCTGAAGTTGAGTTCACCTTCCTTTTCTGTTGCCTACTACCTGCTCACCCTTCAAATCTCACTCCCAGAAGAGCCTCTCTGAACCCCTGAATTGGCCAGGCTTTTGTTTGTGCTTGCACAGCAGTAAGCTATACCCCTTCACAGTGCTCATCTTGGACTCTAGTGTGCTTCGTAGGTGATGGACCCGGGACTGCCCCTTCCTTTCTCTGTAAACTCACTAAGGGTAGGGACTATGTCCGCTTTTGTTCACTGCCCTGTTTCCTATGCTTGGCCTGATATTTAACAAATATTTACAGAATCAATCCTTCTGAAAATCTGTTTAGTATCTGGAGATTATCCTCTGGTAATTGAGAAAGGCTCCTTAAAAATTACATTTTTGTTTTTCTTTTTTGAAACTTGGCATTTGCTTAGTAAGTATACTAGTTCGCTAGGGCTGCCATCACAAAGGAACCACAGAATGAGTGATTTAAAAACAAAGAATTTAGCTTCACGCAGTTTTGAGAATGGGAAGTTATTGATCAATGTGTGGGTAGAGTTGGTTTCTTCTGGGAACTCTTTCCTTGCATTATCCATAACATCTTTAGGATCTTTAGGGTCTTTAAGGTCTTGAGGGTCTGTACATGCCATATCCCCTACTCTCCCCCATGCACGTCTCTGTCCTAATGTCCTGTTAAAAGGATACTAGCCATACTGGATTAGGGCCCCATTCTGATGATCTTACTTTTCATTATCTCTTTAAAGACCCTGTTTCCAAATACTGTCGCACTCTGTGGTACTGGGGTTAAAACTTCAACATGTGAATTTCAGGTGGAGGAGGACACAGTTTGGCCCATAACAGTAAGCAGTGAACTTTAACTCATGGAAATCCAGTACCCTTCAAATTGCACGTTATCAACATTTTCTATGAGGAGACTAGGACCTCTGTGGCCCAGCCTTGCCTGGTCAGAGTAGTAGAAAGCATCTGGTTTCCGAATGACACAGCAAGAAAGCCAAAGCACCAGCCCTATTAAGTCTATGGGGTCCACATTAAAGAGGAAGATTTATTTTCATTATACTTTTTCTTAACCGAGGGCATCTTATCTGGTTGGACAGGCTTCTTTAGAACCAAGTTTTGTTCTTTGTGACATTTGGAGTTAATATGAGGAAATACTCTTTGTATTGCGTGGTATTGAAAATGTCAGTAAACAAACGCAGCAGTCAAAGAAAGGGGTTTGGTAACAAAAGACATTGTTTCTGGATGCAGGAGGTAACAAGAGTGGAAGAACAAAGGTTCGCTCAAAATAGGCTTTTTAGCAAACTTTTGAGCCCAGTTCTTGTGCCTCCCCTGCAATCCCCATATCCTGCTGAAGTGGCTGTGCTAATGATAATTCATATTATTTTAACCAGCTTCCCAACACTTCCCAACACAAATACACTCTTAATTTCAGGGCTAACAGCAGGGCTGGGAAGGTCCTTATAGGATCGCAAAACAACTCGGGCAGTTGAGGGCTTCCGGCAGCCAGCTAACAAAAATATACTGTCAGAGGATGCAGCTCAGGAGGCGTGGGACCCGCACAGCAGTGAGCCTGAAAGCCAGCCTTTCCGTTTTCTACAGAGGTTCACCCCTCACATCTGGTGGACCTGTGACAATCAGTGTTAGACCATTTTAGAAATCAGATACCCTGGGTACCAGGAAGTTGATTTGCCTTCCACTTCCTTAAGAAAACACACATTAATATTTAAGCTAGGTTTTCATAAAAGAAGCGTTGTGTTTGAGATGTGAAATAAAATCAGGCGGCTGGGAAAACTCGCTCAGATACAGTGACCCTGATGCAATTCAAATTATCCTCTAGATTTAAAAAGAAGAAGTAGGGCTCACCCTCCCCCGAAGGCCTTGTGGCATTTTATATCTAATGCTTTACGGCATGTGTCTATAAAGTGCAAAGAACTGGACCTTCAGTTGTAACCTCCTTCTCTGCAGACAGAAGTTGGAGATTCACAGAGATTACCTTTTTAAGTATGCCCAAGAAACAGTGTTTATGATTTTTCCCCTTGGTATTGTTTCTTTGCAGCTTTTTTTTCAGTTAGAAAGCTAGCTATGCCACATCCATAAGGGCTCACAGCAGCTACTGCTTTGTGGGTCTAGTCTTGTGCATTTTCCTGCCTTCCTTTGGATCCACTCCCGGTGGAGCTGACGTTGAGACTGTGTCAGATAAATTAGGCTCCACAGCGCTGATAGTGCCACCTTGGATGGCCAGTGTGATTTGGGTATGGCTCTAGAAGAGTTGTGGAGATAGATATATTTCTTAAAGGTTGAGAGGGCTGTTTCAAAGATCAGCATAAATGGTTTACTTTAAAAATAAACATTTTAAATCATTTTGATCTTAGTTGTCCAAAAGATGCAAACTAGTTATGCTTCTGGGGGAGTATTTTTCAGGATTATAAACCTACGATAGACCGTTTTCTCCTTACGTGCCAGAGGATAAATAACATTTGGAACAACAGAGCACATGAAGAAGCAATTGTGTAAGTAGAGGGCAGGTAGAATATTGAAGGTTTGTAAGAGCAAAAGTTGGTTTTGCTTTTGCAAATGGAGAGTTTGGTATCTTCCTCAGGTCAGATTATTTACCTAGATCTGAATCATGCAAACTGCATTTCTGTGTTAGTTCTCCTCACTCACTCCATCTACCTTTATCTAACCTACAAGGATGATATCCTGAGCTTTTTTGGGTCAGATACCTTGTTGAAAATTTGCCCATGCAATGCCTTGGAATATCTTTAATCTTTCGTTTCAAAAATTTGCTGTACTTTTTTGGACTGTGTGCTTGCATGTTCACCATGCATCATCATTTAAGTATGATTCCAGCATTAACTTAATATCTTAGTCAAGCCCTATATTTGATATCTTGGTATAATGGTTACTATTTTGAGGGTTGCTTAAATTTTAAATTTAACACAATTTCAAAGGGAGTAAATTTTGGTTACCTAAAAAAATCACAAATTATTCAGAGTTAAAATGAAGTGATTTTGAGATTTTCCTCTCCATGAAAAAATAAGTGTCGGTTGTGCTATTATCATATATTATTTAATCCTTAAACTTTAAAAAAAATTTTTCTGCTGGTTTTATATGTGATAGTTGAAATACTTACCTGATAAGTGTCAGGAAGTTGTCCTTAAAAGATCAGCCATCTTTTTCATTAATCATAATATGAATTTTTACTCTGAAGATTAAGGAGCTAAGTAATTATTTTCAAAGAGTTTTAAAACTGAGACCAGCATAGTGAAGAGAGTCTCATACTTCATTTTCAACTGGCTCCCATTCCATTTCTTAAATAGGACTCTTTTGTCAAATTTTCTGGTCCCTGGGTGGGGAATATGTTGAGTAGGAGGTGCTGTGAAGAACTGTTGGGATAGTCTATGTGGATCTCTTACCATGACAAAGCGATTGACTGAAAAAGTATACTCTTTGCTGGACAGACAGAACCACACAGTGGACACAGAGTAATCTGAAGGCCGACACTTGAGTTCTAAACTGAGCTCTTGCTCTAAAAAGCTATGTGAAGTTAGGCAAAATCTCTCACTTTTCTGGGACATTTCTTCTTCTATGAATTGAAGAGTTTGACTTGACAGAAAATTTGAAAAAATTACCTAAAGGCACAGCCACTGTGGTTGGGGTAGCATTCCCTAGCTGGGCTCCCCCTTCAGCCACAGAATACCCTTGACCCCTGGGGTACACTGGAGCCCATGTGACAGTCATCTACTGCTAGCATCTTATAGTCTTTGGGCCTAAAAGAGGTAATATTAGAATGTAAACTCATAACAGTGTTAAGGCTATTTTGAATTTTATTTTTCCTTTTATTATTTCATGTTGTAGAAATCTTGGAAAATATAGAAGAGTTAAAAGGAGACCAAAATAATTCTTTACTGCCAATACCCAGAGATATGCGTGCCCAGAAAGAAAATATTTCTTTTAATTTTTTTCTTATATGTTTTATCGTTTTTCTTAACTAAAGTAAATATAAACGGTACATATTTGTAGATCTCATGTACTACAGACTGAGGTTAACTGCAAATACAATCTGATTATCTTTATCACTGCTTTGAATATTGTAATTTCTAATTAGAGTGTCCTGAGACATACCACTATGATTAATGAAATAGCCTATGTCATTGAGGCATTTGAGGAAAATAGTTTATGGTGATTTATTATTTCATTTAACCATTCCCTTGTTATTGGATATTTAGGTTATTTCTAGTTTTTCATGATTATAAATATCACTATAATGAACATCTTTCAATATAAATCTTTAACTGTGACTCTGATTATAGTGTTGGGATAGATTGCTAGACATGGAATTCCTGGGTCAAAAGTTTGTCTTTTAAACTTCTAGTGGTCTCATTTTACTTTTATTTGATACCACTAGTTTTAATCTCTTATATAAGCAAATCCTGTGAGTTGTTCAGATTGTTAAGTGAAAAAATATACTGAAAAGTGGTGCATGTGAAGCAGCTTGACAGGTTAGAGAATAAAAATATACCTCCTGTGCCATCATTAAATGGATCATTGTCCTCATGGTATGTTGCAGCAGAAAGTTGTTTTCCAAATTGGAAAAAAGTGATTTGCAAAATCAGTGCTAGCATTTCTTGTACAACCGGGTTCTAACTGATTGCTAAGATTTTTCTTTCCTTCACAACTCATGATACTTACCATTGATTTAAACAAACAAGACTTATGTGTTTTCAGCTCCCCTCATTTCTGAACTCATAGTTTTGAAAAAAAATTGGAACTGCATTTTGGGGGGAGCATAAATGCATATTTAAGGTATGAATGCTTCTTTCAGGAATTGATCCGCATCTTGGCTGGCAAATCTCTCAGGTGTGTGAGGGGGCCCTCGCTACTTGGTCATTCGTGGAGAAGTAGATTTTAAAAGTGCTTTCTTGACCCTCTTCTAACTTGGAGGCAAGCACATTCCTCACTTTTTCCCAAGCAAAGCGAACCAAATTTTCATGTGCAGAGAGTGTGTTTTCAGTGGATTAGACCCAAAGCTGTGTTGTTCTAGAGGTCTTAGAACTGCTTATGTAGTGCACAATAAGCTTTGTAGCGCGATTTAAATGTTGACTTTAACGTATAAACAGTAATCCAAAAGCATTTCAGAAAAGCCGCTTTTAGGAACTGGTTTAAGAATGTATTGAGTAATGATTTCTCAAGTATGTTTGCTTTTTGGTGTCTTTATTTAGGCCTATGAAGTTTTTCCTTTCACTGTTACCTCATAAGAAAGTTCAGTGTCACCCTTTTTATTTTTTCTCTGCTCTTCTTACCTTCCTTCTCTAGCTCTTTCTTTCATTCATCTGAGACACTAGGCGACATTCCTTATTTTGTCGACAGTGAGTTATTTATACCTAATTGCCTGGGTTCTGAGATTGTTAGGAAACTGTATTGACAATGATAATTTTCAGTTGTCTCACAATGAGGGCACATGAATTCACACAGATCCCAATCAAAACGTGGCAAGTGAGAAACAAAGGCCCCCCAACAGCACATTTCTGACACTGCCTTTGTTAAGTGTTGCATTAATAGGAAGGTGACATTCTTTTGAGAAGTAAAACATATGTAAATAGGAAGAATTTTTAAAAATAGAATTCTGCAAGTCAGACTAATTTCTATGGCTTCATAAGGCAGAGAACAAGTTAGAGAAACCTGTTAGTAGAAAATAGAAATCAGTCATTTTCCTGCTTTGTTTAGCAGGCAAACTTTCTTATGTGTTGGGTATAGCCTGAAAAATTAATTCCGTGCTTGAATCTCATCATCAGTGAGAACCCAAGATGTTCACATGCCCTTCTTGGCACAACTCCGATTGGTTTGTTGTATGAGTTTGTGAATTCTAAACCTAATTTCTGGGTAACAACAGAGGTAGCTTACCTGAAAATGTATCTGGGGCTGTTTTGTGATTTGTTGATTATGGTGCTCGACTTAGTCCTCTCTGTAAGAAGGAAATAAAGGTGCTATGCTCACTAGTGACCAAGTTGGTTGGTTCTACTTGTATGTCCTGTGTAGCTTCTTTACCACACAGCATATTCCAGGTTAATCTATTATAACATTAGCGTGTAGAAATGGACAGAGTTGCCATCACTGTGGACAGTGGTGAAGGACTTGTGGCATCAGTTCTACTAACTTCCTTTGTGGAAATCATCACACAGTTTTTTGTGGTGTCATCCAGCTTGCTGAAGAGTTTGAGTTCTTTTGCATCCCCAGTTGTCTCTTGGAAGTGTGACCTTTCCAGCTTTCTGAGAACATACTGTTTTCCCTTGATGGTGAAGCTCCATCAGTTAGTGTCTCAAATGGCAGAGATGCAAAGGCAGCTCTGTCTTAATAATGTTTTCAATTCAATTCTCTTCTACACTAGCATGCAGACACAGAGTAATGCTTCCAGTAACAAAAGAAAGAGAGGGGGAAGAGGTCTGGGTCCCAGTAAAACTCCAACAGCCACTGCACTTGCAATATTAAACCATGAACACCACCTATGGATATCATTTATGATAAATTCACGAGATGAATCGATAGTCCTGGTATTGGAGATATTATAATTCAGGACTACTTAACCTGTATGCAATTCAGTACAAGATTTCAAGAGTGGGACAGTAAAACTTTAAAAACGATGTAACACTTTTTATTAAATAATAATTTTCCTAGACACAGGCTTTTATCAATTTCTCAAAATGACCCACACCCATAAAATGGTAAGGAACCTCACAATTCTAGCTTCATAATTTTGTGTTATTTCAAAAGTTGATGTTCTATTTTCTTTTATGGAAAAGAGACAAAAGCATGCAGAACTCTATACACAACCATCCTTATTTTTTTCTCCCTCCTGAACAACCTATAATAAATATACAAGAAAGAAATATAAAACATCCTCCAAACTCAGTTAATAGCTCTGAGAAATGCACACTCAGAGTGCTTTAAAATTAGGTTATAAATATAATTTTTCAATTTGCTGGGAAAAAAATAGGAAGGAAGAGTCCTTTGGATTACAGGGTAAATTCATTGTGTTACATTATTGGTGTTGGTTAATTATATTCTTATTGGTCCACAAGTCAACATATCTTTAAGAAGAAAGTGCACACACTTCTGTATTGATGATATTTAGGGGATGAGCACACACAGTGGGACTTCTGCAGGTTGAGTTCTTGTAGTGGAAGGCATGGCAGGTGGGGCTTCATTCTCTGGCATCATAAAATTCTATAGGTGAGCAGTGAGTGACACTTTGCACTTCGAATGAAATTTACAGCTCTTGTGAATTATTTCCTCCTTTGTGGGATATTCTGGATGAATGTCAAGACCTGGCCCTGAGAGATTCCAGAAATACGTCCATGTTAATATGCTGTGAAGCTATGGGAATCCTCATGTTGCAATCTTCAGGCCAGTGGGTGTGAGAAGCCTAGTTTGTAGGAGGCACTTATTTCTCTCTAAAATTCTTCATTTTCAGTAACTGATTTTTAATTATTCTGTGACAAACTGGAAATATTTCTGTGATTATTTAGGAAGTATGGAAGAATATCTTGCCAACTGGCTGATTTGTGGAAGAGTTTTGTCTTCTTTAAAGCCTGACTACTGATTTCGAGCAACTTTGTCACTTTTATCCCATGCTTCTCGGGACTCTTGGCCTTCCCTCACCCTGAAAAGCCCTGCATATCTTTATATGCTGAAGCCAAGGAGATAATGTGACATAACAGAGGTTCTGGAGAATTCCAAAACAGAATTCCCTACTTGGTAGCTAGGCAAGAACCAGGGAATTTATGGTATGACAAGATAAACAGATATAAGATGAAATGTGGCACCAACAAACACCTTTCTACTCAGTGACTTTGATGATGATGATGATGATGATGATGATGATGATGATTTTGGTTTGCCACTTTATAGCAAAACAATGTTGGAAAGACCCACATTCTGGTCCCAGTTCTTCTATTCATAGCTGTTGCACTATAAGACAGTACTCTAACCTCTGTGGATTTCTTGCAGTCATCTGAAAAAGGACCATATTATCTGCTTAGTTGACTAAATGTAGTTAAGGTGAGGAGGAAATGAGACATCAAATGTGATATCATTTTGAGAAGCGTTTTAAAGCCAAGTGGGGATTACTCTTTTCCTTGACAGAAATGCTTCCAAAATTTCTGACTTAACCAGAAGTCACATGTCTTAGTGGTTCACAGTCCTTGCTCTGGTATCAGACCGGGCAGAGTGA
This sequence comes from Cuniculus paca, assembly GCA_004365215.1. Classification (NCBI taxonomy): domain Eukaryota; kingdom Metazoa; phylum Chordata; class Mammalia; order Rodentia; family Cuniculidae; genus Cuniculus; species Cuniculus paca. Next base: position 26,277 of record RJWT010004498.1, read on the forward strand.
GAATCTAGACTTACTCCTATGTGATCTTGAGGAAGTCACTTGTGTAATCTGAGCCCCTTCTTCCTCATCTTTAGAATGGGAATAATGGTGCTCACTTTGGCAGCACATATAATAAAATGGGAATAACAATAAGTCTTAGCCTGGTGCCTGCTGGTTTTGTGTGCTCTGTGCTCAGTAAGTATAAGCTATCGTTAGGCTTTGAGTCCCGTTACCTATATTTTTAAGAATTAGAACAGCCTGCAAATAGACTCATGCACATGAGTGTGCATGCTTACACTACACAGGCAAGCTGTCATTTGAAGAGGAAATCATCCAAGGTCTCTGGTTAGTCCTGGATAATCACCTTCTATTACAATCAGATTGGATCTTGAAGTGGTGGCTGAGTGCCCATTTTCCCCAACAGTTCTCAGTTTCCTGTGCCTTCCAGTGGTATTCAAAGTACCTTAAAATCCAACTCAAGAAATTTAGCACATCTTCAGAATAAATTAGTATCATTTGCACATTACTACCCACGAAATAGGTATCAGAACAGAATTCTCAGAGTGAAAAACTGTATGTTTAGCAACTTGTGAGCACCATGTAAAGGAGGATGTTTTTGTTTCAGATGTTACTTTCTGTCTACCAAAGCTGAAAGCAAGACACACCCAATAGCGTTTGTTGATCTTGCAACTAACGGAGTCAGCAAAGACCAATTAAAACAGTTCAAAGAGACAGAAAGATAAAAATGCCAGCACAGAGGCAATACCTCTTGATAAATGGGCAAATGGGACCAAGATGTAACCTTCTTGCCTCCCAGCAACGTCTGTATGTAAATGCATCTAGCAATGGAAACATTCCTAATTTGTACCATGAATAAATGAGAAATAAAAAAGAAAGTCTAGTTTGTTTATTTCCCTAAAACTTCCTTTTGATGTACACTGATTTTCATCAAGTTTCCTTCCCAGTTGCAAATTAGTCCTCTAACTATCCATCCACTCTATCACTTTCTTTTCTTGTGATTCTTGTTATATGTGGTTTAGCACATGACAGATTTTTTTATTTTACAGGTTTCCAAAGGTGATAATTTCTTGCATTTTATTTCACTACATATACTAAAGATGAAGTATTACTTAAAATACAGCTTTAGGTGCCTAAATTGCTCTATCCTTCTGAATAGCATTCCTTCCTCCTTTTCTGTGTATATATAGAAAATTTAATAATATAAGAATGTATCATTTCTGAACCAAAACTAGAATTTCTTATATTAGAGAGTATGTTCATTATTTACTTGGAGGTGAATGCCCTATGGATCTTTAAACCTAAGCCTGGAAAATAGGAAATAATTCACTCTGGTTTAAGAAGGGTGGGGATTTCTTTGTTTCTTTTTATATTTATTCAGGAAAAGCTGACAATCGTCCCACATTAATGAACTACACCATCAATCACTGTGTTGACAATGAGCGGAAAAACGAGGTATATGTCAGGCTGACGGCATATTGCCTTTTCCAGAGAGGGCATGGCTGTTTATAGCACTTTCGTTGGCAAAATTCTTTTTGCACTGGACCAAGAATAGAAAGGAGAATTAGAAAGGCAGCCGGTGGAAAGAGCTTTAGTTTTCAGATTATGGAAAAAGTACTAGGGGAAAATTGAGAAATCATATTTTCTTAGTTTGTGTATCTATCCCACAGGATTTAAAGAGCAAATGGAAAATAGGAAAAAAGGGGTTCCTTTTATTTTTCACCTTATTTTGAAGGACTGATTGTCCTCTAAAATCATGACAAAAGTTTTCAAGATTATGTATAGAAATGACTTTGGCAGCCTCAGGGAGGGATAGAATTTTCTCCCATCTCTGGCTCTCACTCCTCTATACCACTTAATCAGGAGAGAGCTAAACTGTGGTGGACTCATTGTCTTCAGCAATAGTAGGGTAAATTGTCAATCAGACTAGACAGTTCTGAGGACCTATTGCTCATAAGGAGAGGCCTTCTCATTTCTCTTTTGTCTCCTTCAAAATCTTTGCCTCCCGCCTCCTTATGCAGTACTGGGAATTGAAGTCAAGGCCTTTCCACTAGGCTACCTCTCCAGTCCTTTAAATTTTTATTTTATAATTTTGAGATGGTTTCACTAAGTTGCCCAGGTCAGACTTGAACTTGTGAGAGCTGGGATTACAGGTTGTGCACCATTTCCAGCTGAGCATCTCTGACTATTGTCAAATTAGTACATTGGCTGAAAAGGACACAATGAAGGTAATACCAGTGGCTATAATGATTAAGAGTTTATTATGTGTAGCTATTATTTTATTGCATCCTTTTAGTGGCGATTTGAGATGGGGGACTGATGTGACTTCACAGGAAAAAACCTGGGTCTCAGAGGGCTGCAGAGTCACATGGGCAGGTCATATTGTGTGGATTTCTCTACTATATATTCTGGTCTCTTCAATGCTACATCAGTGCTTCTCAAACCTTTTAGCCCCAGGAACCCTTTAACCCTGTTAAAAATCACTGAGTATCCAAAAACATTTTATTTGTGGGATTTAGATCTATCCATGTGAACTATGTTGTGAATTAAGTCTTTAAAATGGTTCTTTCTTATTCATTTAAAAATAACATTAGCAAAATCATCGTATATTAACATAAGCAACTTTTAAGTGATGTAATGCCTGTGAAAAGAGTGTTACAGTTTTATATTTTCCAATTTCCTTTAAAGTCTGACTATAGAAAACAATATTCTCATATTTCCTTCTACATTCTGTTGGTGTATGACATTTTAGTTAAAGCACATGGAGGAAATTCAGTTTCATAAATATATATTGTTTGACAGTGGGAGTAGTTAATCATTCTTTATAGATACCTGTGAATATTTTTCTTTGATATTAAACCTCAGACTGAAAAGTGGTAGTTTCTTAAAAGTTACAGCATGGAAACCAAAATCATCTTGAGGAACTTTTTAAAAACTCTTTTTATTAAATGCTACTGGTTTATTTTTCACTTCATAACATCATTCCTTGGTCATTTTGAAAATGTTGGCTCACTCAGTTATGTTTATTTAATTTTGTGATCTTCATTATACAACTTCAAAAAAATCTATATTCATCAAAGTCACTACTGATCTCACCAGAAGTTATTCAGAAGCCGTTCAAGGTCATAGTGGTAGATACAGGTTTTCTAAAACCCCAGTTTTTAACTTGAAAGCTTGAATTTTGTCACCAGAAACACACACTGTCCAATTTTCTTTGAAATGAAGACTTCACTTTACTTATTTTTGAGAAAAAGTTTGCCAAATATCCAGGCCTGAATAAATCATAGTTTGATACTTCTACTTACAAATAAAAACACTGTTTTGTGTGTACAAATGCACACACAAACAAATACAAAAACCCAACTAGTCCAGTTTACAGTTCAACTGTCTTACCTGGAGATATCCATTATGCTTTGGTATACAGTAGAACACTTCATCTGTATTTCATGGTTCAACTCAAAGAATATTAAAATGAAGAGGGGTCAAGATTTAATAAAATTTAACATTTAAAAAAATTGAATTACATTTATAGCTTCACTACTTCCTCAAGAACATTCTTACGTGAAATAATTTTTTCTCTGCTGTGTGTTTCTGGGTGTGTTTGTGTGTGTGTTTACTCCAAACCCATGATGGTGAAGAATATGATGACTACCAAGTATGAATGCCTTGATGTTTGCAAGACACTGTTTGCCTTACCCGTCATTGCTCATGCAGTTTTGGTGCAAATGTCAGTATGTCAGTCCAGGAGTTCTATTAGGAGAATAATTGTGACCTTATGTACTCTCCTGAAAGACTCCGAGGCCTCAGGGTTCTACAGGACCGCATTTGAGAACTGATATTTTATGTAACATCATCTCCAAGAAATGGTAATGATAGATTTGTGAATAACTCTCTGTAGCAAAACAGCAGGAAAAGCAAGCAGTAGGAGAAGAATCAAATATTATTGTTCTTACCATGACTTATTAGTACATATTCTCACATGTGGATTTGTAATAATGGGTAGAAACCTTGTTAAAGAGTTGGTAGGTTTTTATTACTTGAATCTTCGTGCTTTACTTCAAGTAAGAAGGAGAAAACCCACTACAGATCCATAAGACGTGCATAGCATACTTTTTAAGCCATCGGTGACTGTTGAACTGAGTTTTCGCTTTTACCATGTCAACATTGAAACATACCGATTCTGTTTATAATCTTGAAGACTAGCTACTTGGGATAGATTTAAAATATTTGTGTATATTTATAGCATTTTAAGACACAGAACCCACCAATTTCTCACGAATGCTTGAAAAGCTTGCTTTTCTGTAACTGAAAACATCTCGTGTTTCTTCTTAGGCAACTTGGAGAGAAAGTTTGAAGACAGATCCTCTAACTAGATCTAAGGAGTTTTCTAAAAAAACTAAACTAATTCTGAAAGGAGTTCCTATCTTAAAGAATAGTCATGTCTTGGTTGGAGTGAAGAAAATGTGGGATTTTTATGGAAACTCGTCATAAGTACTAATAGCTTTTGAAGCTATGTTTTCATTGTTTGGAATGACTATTGGTCATATTTCTTATTTGGGGGTATTACGCAGGCTTTGGCATTGGTAATATCAAGCTGCAACATAGATGAATCTCAGCGTTGAGTCTCTGGTAACAGCCATCAATATGGGTCTTTCATTCTGTTTCTCTTTCTGTGAGAATTTTTTTTTCTTTCAAAGAGAAAGCAAAACACAAAAACTCTTGTGTGTGCTTGAGGCTCATTCATTGCAATCTGAGAAGCGTGGTATTTGGGCTAAGCCTTTGAAGCTTCCATGGCAGAGAAATGCTTAGAGTGTAGGCACTAAATATTTCAGGTTGTGGATATTTTTCAGTAGTAGTGAAAAGCATGCCTAATATACTCTGCTACCTGGCCTGATGGGGAGTTGATGCTCTATTTGATCAAGGCAACATTTCCCAAAGTGTGTGGTAAGTTACCAGTGAAACAACCAGTGTCAGCCTGTGGGATGATTGTAGGAGATAGACAGTTTGAATTTAATTAGTTACTTTCATAACCGCCTTTAGTTTTCTGATTTTCTTTTTAAAAATAATGTTACTTAAATGCAACACCGAGTCAATTTAAAGACAAGTTATTAAATAAATGACAATGAGAGTGGAAAGCTGATTAACAAAGTGATATACAGTTTGAATAATTAAAGTTTAAGGAAGCTGAAATAGTTCAGATATGATTAATACATTTGTTTATTTATACAACATTACTTATCAAATGCCTGACTCTTCCTAGCTACTACAGACATAGCAGTCAGTAATATAAAGTCAATACTCCCGTGGAGCTTACTTCCCGGGTTGGGAAAAAGAAATATAGTGTTGAATAGTTAGTATGGTAGAGTAAAATAAAGCAGGATTAAGTGTTAGAACGTGTTGTTTTAGAAAGAGGCCAAAGAAACCCTTGTCAAGGAAGTTGCATATGAACCCAAATCACCCAGGACTGGTTAGTTCATTTTGTAAGCATGGTTTGCAGTGTTTGGCCCTGGAATATAGATCAGACTGGTCAGAAGAAGCTCATAATTTGGAAATGACAGTCTCAATGAAAATTTAATGAGGTGGAGTGCAATAATGGCAATATATGGAGGATACTTTGGGAACAAGCAGGGAACGGCTGTCCTAAGTGATGGGAAATGAGTTCATGGAAGATTTCCTGGAGGTGATTGTACTGAAATGAAACATTCAGAATGAGGAGGAGAGAGCAGGGGAAGGAGAGGTGGGAAGGGCAAGGCAGGGAAGGGCGGGGCAGGGTAGGGCAGAGGCAGCTTCAGCAGAGGGAATAGCATAGGCGTAGGGATGCAACATTGCTTGTAGGTGGCCCACAGTGGGTGTTCACAGATACTCACTGAATGCAAAGCAATTTGAGGACAGCGTTGGCATTGCAGGCACTCAGGGCTGAGAGCAGGCGTGGAGGAGACCTGCTGCAGAAGTAGGCTTTGCGTTTGCTGCCTCAGGAGCTTGAGGCTTTTTCCTTTAGGCTGTGGGGCTGTGCTGAGGGGCTCTATGAGCACGATGATGCGTCACATGTGTGCCGTTACTGAATCACTCTTCTGTTTTGGGGGGTGAATTTGAGTGGGATAAGGAGCAACATCAGGGAGACCTGGGAGAGGCCATTAGACAGAAGTTCCAGAAAATCCAGAAAAGAGTAATTGACACAGGGTCACTTGGATTTGGCAGAATGGGGATCATTTGTGAATTTAAAGCCACTTAATCTGTGCAGTGAGAGTGGAACCTGGGGCTTGGGGGCACTGAGGAGTAGAGGGAGGACAAACAACTTTAGCTACATGAATGAGCACTTTTTAGAAAATTGTGAACTGCAGATAGTTAGCATTAACCTAAGTAGAATGCCATCTGATTATTCACATTGGGGCTGAATGTCCAGTGCCACTCACAGACCCAGCTGACCAATTCCTCTGCCTGGACTCTGCTCCCGCAGAGCCCCTGTCCCCCTACCTCCCCCTGCCCCATATCCTCGTCTTCATAGGGTGAGAAGTCCATGGAACCACCTGGAACCTGCCTATATCCAGATCACAGTCAGATTTCTTGGACCCAGGAATTCACTATGGCAGTCTCGGAGCCCACTTTCCAGCTCTTTCCGCCTTTTCCTAATGTGTGCATCTACTCTAGTGGGGCGGACAAAGGGCTGTTGGTGGAGGATGAGGAAGCACATTGAGAGGTGGGCACAGGTGCGTTCACATCGAATGGAGACCCCCTGAGATGTGGGTGAGAGCCACAAGTGGAAGGAGGGCACAGGGCATGGCTGGGGTGGCATCTCTGTGTCATCTAGTCACTGAATGGAACTTGGAAGAGTCTGAGATTTTAAAAATTGAACTTGACCTTGTGTCTTGGTTTGAAGGAGTATTCATCAGGGTGGGAGGGGTGACATTTCACTGAAAGTGTGTTTGTTTTATAGTTTTTAAATATTTAGAC
>RJWT010004499.1:0-33221 GCA_004365215.1 Cuniculus paca
TCAGCGTGGACTTTGGGCAGGGAGAACTAGAACAGTCCTGCCACAAACAGGGCCAAGTGCAGGCCGCTGTGGGACCAGGGCATCGAGAGCCAAGCCTCTCCCCGTGAGTTAGCGTCAGCATGGACTTTGGGGAGGGAAAACTAGACCTGTCCCACCTGAAACAGCGCCATGCACTGCCCGCTGCCTGGACCGGGACCTCTAGAGTCAAACCTCTCCCCACGGGCCCCCACTGGAAGGTGGGACGGTTAGATCCCAGCTCCTTCGGGCATGCGGGCTGGCAAACAAAAGTGTCAACCCCCTCTCCCAAGCGACAGGTGGATCCAGAGAAACACAGGCCCTAGTGATAGTTATTAAGGTGAAACGCAGTTGAAAGCCTGTGGTGCTTTGGTGTTTCACTGACCTTGCAGGTCTAGGGCCAGTGGTCTGATCATCTATTCAGAAGACAGCAGTATGCAGCATGGCATCTAGGGGGAGTCTCCTTCTGAGGGTGGTAGCCATTGTTGATTCCCTATAGTCTCACTCTGAAGTCCTACGTTGTTTATTGTTTTGCTGCCTTGGGCTTTATTCTCTTTTGCTTTGCTTGATTGTTATACCCAGTGACATGAGCAGCTACTTCAATGATAGTAAGACATATATGGTAGCCATTTTGAATTTACTGTTGTCTTTTTTGTAGTCTTTTATTGTACCCATTGTTTTGTTTTTATTGGTTTTATTCTATTCTGTTTGATTTTTTACTGTGTCTGAAGGTATCTGCAGGCATTTTGAAGACAACAAAAGGCATTATGGTAACTATTGTTGATTTTGTAACGTTGTAAAGTCCTGTATCACTTTGGTTTGTTCTGATCGGTTTTATTCTGTTTTATTTTCCTTTGTTGTATCCTCTTTAAAATAAAATAAATAAATAAATGAAATGAAATGGCACTAGACAATACAGTCATTTCTCCCTCATCCTTAGAGGATACATCATTTCCCTAGTGGATATCTGAAACTATAGGGAATACACCAAACTAAACTACATCTGTATGTATTTATATGTGTTTTCCTATACATACATATCTGTCATCAAGTTTAATTTACAAATTAGGCACAAAGGTTAACAATAATAAGATAGTACTATAATATACTATAATAAAGTTATATAAATGTGGTTCTCTCCAGAAGGAGTAAAGACAAATATTAATATTTTTAGATCATACTTAACCACAAATTAACAAAAACCCCAGAAAGCAAAACCACAGCTATGGGGAGCTATCATAACAGGAAGCCATATTAAAAAATAAACATCTTTGGGAAACTCATAACTAATTATCAAAGCAAAATTATTACACTTTGTAGTTCGTAACTACTTTTTGTTTTCAACATGATTTAAGACACTACTGCAACTATGAACTGAAACCTCTATGAACTGTAAGCCAAACAAACCTTTCTTTCTTTAACTTTGGGTTTCGGGTATTTTGTTTCAGCAATGAGAAAAATAACGAAGACACCAATGATGTAAAAAATTGGTTCTCTGAAGGATTAACAAAATTCAAAAACTTTAGCTAAAATGACTAAGAAAAAAATGAAGACTTAAACCACTAACATCCTAAATAAAACCTAGGATATTACTACCTATTCTACAGAATTTTTTTAAATAATTTAAAGAGCACCGATTTTTTTCTACTTTACCCCAAAACTGAGCAGGTGAAAATACTTGCTAACATGTTCTATGGTGCCAACACTGCCCAATGCTAAAAATGTCCCCTAAAAGTCTTATGTGTTCAGAGGTGGAGTTTTGGAAGGTGATTAGATCATGGAGCACTGATCTGGTCAAAGGACACACTGAGGAAGTTCACAGCTGAATGTGTTGTCAGAAAGTGGGACCTAGAGGGGGTAAGTAGGTTACTGAAAGCTTTCCTACTTTAATTTGTGCATACCAAGTTATTTTATCCCAACAATGAATAGCTAACTAACACATCCTGACACCAAAGTCTGAAGACACTACATATCCTTTATGAGTACTGCTCCAAAATCAATACATCAACAAACTGAATTTCAAAGCACATTAAAAAGATTATATACCTAAACCAAATGTAATTATTCCTGAAATGCAAAACTAGTTCAAACATAAAAATTAATGTAACACAAAAAAAGAAAAATCAAATGGCTATCTCGATTGGTACAGAAAAGGCATTTTTAAAAATTCAGTTGTTCAGGATAAATATTAAATGAACTAGGAACAAGGAAAATTATCCAATATAATGAAGGACTATATGTGAAAAACCCATAATGACACACAAATGATAAAAGACTGAAAGCTTTTCCTCTAAGATAGAAACAAAATAGAATGCCTACTTCCACCACTTCTACTCAAATAGTATTGAATATGCACAGAGAACAATTAAGAAAAAAAAGTCATCCCAAATTGGAAAGGAGGAAGTAAAATTGTTTGTAGATGACATGACCTCATATGTAGAAAACCCCAAGAACTCTCCCCATCAAAAAAACAGATGAATTCACCAAAGGACACAAAATTAATACATAAAAACCAGTCACATTTCTATTTAACAATGAAAAAAAGAAAATTAAGAAAATGATTAGATTTAAAATAACATCAAATTAAATAAAATACTTAAGAATTAATCAAGGAGATGAAACACTTGTACACTGAAAAATAAAAAAAACTGGTGAAAGAAATTAAAAAGACATAAATGCAAAGAATTAACCAAGGAGATGAACACTTGCACAATGAAAAATAAAAAATACTGGCAAAAGAAATTAAAAAGACATAAATGGAAAAATGTCCCTTGTTTGTGGATTAAAATTTATTAAGATGTCAATACTACCTAATGTAACCTACATTTAATGCAATTCCTATCAAGATTCCAACAATACCTTTTCCATAAACAGAAAAATTCAACCTCAAATTCATAAAGGAAACTGAACAGCACAATTATTCAATAGTAAAACAAAATTGAAAGAAGAATACTCAGATTTCAAAATTTGTAACAGTAATGAAAATAATGTGCTGCTGACATAAAGGCAGAAAAATTGCATTTGCAGTCAAATTATCATTGATAAGGGTGCCAAACCTGTTCAGTGGAAGTCAGAATAGTCTCTACAACAGATGGCACTAGGAAAGCTAGATATCCATATGCAAAACTGTGAAGCTGAAGCCTTATCGCACACAAAATACAAAAATTAATAAAAATTAATCAAAGATCTAAATGTACAAGTTAAAACTATACAATTCTTAGAAGAAAATATAGGGACATACACATTTCATGATATGAATTTGGCAATGATTTCTTGGACCTGAAACAAAAGGCAGAGCAACAAAAGAAAACAAGTTAGACTTCATTAAAGTAGTTTCAGTTTCAAGCCTGGTGTGGTGGTACACACCTGTAATCCCAACATTCAGGAGGCTGAGGCAGGAGGATCGCCTGGACTGCTTGAGTTCAAGAGTAGCCTGGGTTACAAAGTGAGCTCAAGGCTAGCCTAAACTGCATAGTGAATCTCTGTCTCAAAAAGACAAAAGAAAAGGAAAAGAAAAGGAAAAGGAAAAGGAAAACGAAAAGGAAAAGGAAAAGGGAAGGGAAGGGAAATTTTCAGCACACTAAAAAAATAACAGAGTAAAAGAAAAATCCAAAGAATGGGGAAAAAATAATTCGCAAACCAAAAATGTGATAAGGAACTAACATGCAAATATAAATAAAACTTCCATACAAAACAAAAATCAGCAAATCACCCAATTTATAAATGAGCAAAGGATATGAACAGATAGGTTTCTCATGATAATATACAAATAATTAATAAAGTACATAAAATGCTCACCATTTACTAGAGAAAGGCAAATCTAAACTACAATAATACTACTTCACACCCACTAGGTTGCTGTCATTTCAAAAGTAAAATAAAAACAATCAGTGATGATGTAGAGAAATCAGAATCCTTGTGCATGCTGGTAGAAATGTAAAATGGTACAGCTGCTAAGGTGAAGAGTGTCAGTTCCCTAAAAATTTAAGCACAAAACTACCCTGTGTCCTAACAATTTCATTACTTTGGGTATACATCCAAAAGAACAGAAACAAGACAAAGGGATATTTACACACCTGTGTTCATGGCATTATTGACAATAGTCAAAAGGTAAACATCAAGTCATCAATAGATAAATGAATAAACAAAATCTTGTCTATAATAAATACAATAAACAATTACTCCACTTGGAAGGAAATTCTAATACATATCACAAGATGCATAAACACTGAAGACATTATGTATGCTATGTAAATAGCTCAGTCATAAAGACAAAAAAATGGGATAAAAAATATGGTGAATGTTTAAATTTTTTTAATGCATTACAGTAAGGCAACTGATCATCTATCCTTACCCCCAAAATACACCCCCTTACTTCAAATGCACTTATCCCACGTCCTTGCCACTCCCTGAAGCACTCCTAGAAGTCTCCTAGTGAGTGCATTTGGTTGTACTGTCATGCTGCACTGATGTCCCGAATCAATCAAAAGCATTTACCTTCCCAGTCATTTTGACTTTGCGGAAGAGTCAGAAATCGCACAGTGGCAGATTCAATGAAGAAAGCAGATGCAGCACACCATAATGCTTTTTATAAACTTGCCTTTCCACTGGCTGGTATTCAGCACCAGTATTCACTATATTTTTGAGCACAACTTGGAAAAACACTTGTAAAAGAGGACCACAGAACTGCTTTAGGAAGTGGCAGCAACAGTGGACAAGGTGTTTGAAGCAATGCAGAGTTTTTGAGGAGGATCATCAGCGATGTGTCTTCTACTGTAATAATTTGTTTATTTAAACATTCGCAGTGTACTTTGATCACACTTCTAGGAAATACCTAACATAGTAAAATATATAGAGACAGAAAGTAACAGAAATGGTTACCAGTGACTGAGAGGACAAAATGGGTAGTTATTAGATGAGCTTGGTGTTTCAGTATAGGATAATTAAAATCTAGAGATGGATAGTGGTGATAGTTGTACAACAATGTGAATGCACACAGTCCCACTGAACTGTACACTTGAAAGTGGTTAAACAGTAAATTTTATCTCTTCTATACAGAAACGTATCTATTATTATCACATAAAAATATATACATCTCTGATCCTATTCATATTCAAACTTTTCTCAATGGCAACCACTTGCAACTATTCTATTTCATTATCCTTAATCAATTCGGTATTTCTAAATGTAATTCTTCTAGTTCTCTTCTGGCTCCATATGAATTTTAGGACTGTTTTTGCTACTGATATTTTGACTGGGATTGCATTAAATCTACATAACAGTTTTGGAATTCTGGCCATTTTCATTATATTGGTTCTTATCCAAGAACAGGTGCTATCTTTTCATTTTCTGGTATCTTCTTTGATCTCCTTTTTCAGAGTACTGTAGTTTTCAATGTATAGGCAAATTCTTGGCAACAAGGGTAAGACAAGGGGCATAACAATCCCTGATCTGAAGTTATATTATAAAGCTACTATGATAAAAACAGCATGGTACTGGCAAAAAAACAGACCTAAGGATCAATGGAACAGATTAGAAGATGCAGAAATAATTCCAAACATACCCAGTCACCTTATCTTTGACAAAAGGGCCAAATACCTACACTGGAAGTAAGACAACATTTCCACATGCTGAAAATTGAACCTAGAGCTGTAGCTCTCACTATGTACTAAACCAAATTTAAAATGGATCAAAGATCTAAATATTAAAACAGAAACAATCTACTTGAAGATTGAATAGGCAAATTCTTGAAGACATAGGTATAGGCAGACTTTATGAATAAAACCCTGATCTCACACTGAGAAGAATCAATACCTGGGATCAAAATAAACCACCAACAGACAACCCACAGAACGGGGAAAATTTTTTACCTCACAAAGGACTAACATCTAGAATATATAAAGAACTCAAAAAAACCAGACCCCCCCCATCAGATTTGAAGACTCAATCCAAAAATGAGCAACTAAAATGAACAGATATTTCCCAGCTGAATAACAAATAAATATATGAAAACATACTCAACATCATTGGTCATTCAAGAAATGCAAATTAAAACACTAAGATTCCATCTCACTCAAGAAAGAATGGCTTTCATCAAGAAATCAACCAATAACAAATCCTAGCAAGACTGGGTTTGCTCTGTTTTGTTTTGTTTTGTTTTTCTTTCTTGGCTTATTCTCTTATTCTGCTGCAGCACATCTAGTAGTAATCCCCTAGGAGATGTTTTTCATAAATACATTTTTTTAGTCCAAGGATTTTTTCTCCTAATTGTTGGCAGGGCTGGATGCAGAATTCTAAGCTGAAGGCCAGATATTTGAAGCAGAATTGTACCAATTATTCTTTATTTTACTACCAACAAGTTAGTATCAAGCACATCCCTAATCCCTCCTGAAGTGTATTTTGAGTCATTTTCTAATTTTTAGTTTTCTAAAAGAAATCTCATAATAATAAGCCTTTCATGGTCTTTTTTGTTGTTTTTTGGGCAGTTTGTCCTATTATCTTCCTTGGCACTATGTAGGTACTTTCAATTTGGAGATTCAAATCTTTTAAAAAAAAATGTTCTGGTATTATTTCTTTGATAATCTCCTCCCCTCTGTTCTCTCTTTATGAAATAATTAGCTGTAGGGTAGATTTCTCCAATGATCCTGTAGTACATTTTAAATGACACAACTCATATACAACATTCTATAATACTGAGTATCTAAAGTAAGCTATTCATGCACTAATAAAGCAAAAACTTACATAGAGATTTAATTACTGATCTACAAATTTACATAGAATCCAAGCAAGCAGAATAAAAGACAAGAAATAGTACCTAATACAGTAATCTGTTCAATGACAGACAAGTAAGGAATTACACAACTCCACTTGATTTTTGTTACCCAAACCTTTCAACTTTTTAAAAGCCAGAAATACAACTTTTTAGATGAGTTTTTCTAATTTTTAAATAAAAGCTATGACTGGGTATGGTGATTCTTGCCTATAATTTCAGCACTCCAGAGCCTGAGGTAGGAGGCTAACTGCAAGTCTGAGGCCAACCTGACCTAGCCAATATGGGTTGAAACCTCTAAAAACTGTGAGCCACAAACTTCAAGCCAGCCAATTATGACTGAAGCCTCTACAAACTGTGAGGTAAATAAATCTCTTCCCCTTTAACTTGTGGGTACTGATTTGGTCTCAGCAAATACAGTTGAGTTCAAGGTCAGTCTGAGTTACATGACAAGACCCTGTCTCAAAAAAGATAGATAAACAGACAGATAGATAATAAATGAATACATACATAAATGCAACAAGTTTCAATTTTAAACAGCGTGTGGACCAACCACTACATTAAACCAAACAAAGGAGATTAATGAATGGGCTAGATTGGTCCAAGAGTTTCTAGTTTTTGTTCTGATATACAAGTGTTATGGTTTGGGAATAGATGTCCCCCCAAAACCTCATAAGGTTACAGGTGGGGCACTTTTTCAAAGGTAGCTGAATTTTAAGCCTTGATGCTGGGATTAAGGGTGTGTGACTACTAATCAGTCGCTGACTGGTTTGGCACTGACCTAATACCAGCAGCCTGGAAAAACTGCAAAGGTCAGCAAGAGGCTTGCCTTGTCTCCTCCTAGTTTTTGCTGTCTCCTTCCTGCCATGAACTGTTCTCCTTTGTGACACTCTTCTGCCAAGGCACTCTGCGTTGGAGCCAGCCAATAATGCACTGAAACCTCTACAAACCTATGAGCTAAATAAACCTTTTCCCCTTTAATGTGTGAGTACTGATTTGATCTCAGGAACAAGAAAAGTAGCCAACATAACAAGATAATATAGTTATAAAAGAAACAAACTTTGGAATCTAAGTGACCTGAACTCAACTTTCAGGTTCACTACATTAACAGCTAAGGCACTGGACAATATTTATATTATGAGCATCACTCTATTTTTGATATTTTAACAGTAGGTAACATTTTGGGCACTTACTTACACATTACTTACACGAGAAACCATTGTATAAGCAGTCTACATATACCATCTTATTAAATCTCTACAGTGACTCTATCCTTATTTTACAGATGGTTTTTGAAAGAAGTTAACATTGTCCATTACCACAGATGCTAAACAATAAGGTTGAAGTTTGCTTCTGAACTCTTTTAAATTTCTTTTCTAAAACTGAATAACCAATAATACAATACTAATGTTAGGGCAGCAAATGTTCTTACTGAAAATTAATGTACAACTAAGATGATTGAGAGATTAACAGATAATTAAGAAAGTTTCAAATCAAAGAGGATTTCAGAAAATGGAAAGACATTCCTTGTTCTTGGATAAGAAGAACAAACATTGTGAAAATGGCCATACTCCCAAAACTGTTATACAGATTTACGGCAATTCCAATCAAAATACCATTAGCATATCTTGCAGATCTAGAAAAATCATTCCTAAAATTCTTTAGGAACTAGAAGAGACCTAGAATAGCAAAGGCAATCCTGGGCAACAAAGTTAAAGCAGGGAACAACACAAACTCTAACTTGAAATTATACTACAAAGCTACTGTGATAAAATCAGCATGGTACTGGCAAAATAAACAGACCTAAAGATCAATGGAATATGAAAAGATACAGCTACCCCTACAAACACACTCAACCACTTATCTTCAACAAAGGGGCCAAACATGTTCACAGGAAGAAAGATAGCCTCTTTAATAAATGGTGCTGGAAAAACTGGCTTTCCATATGCTGAAAACTAAAACCAGGCCCATGTCTATCTCCAGGCACTAAATTAAACTCAAAATGGATTAAAGATCTAAACATTAAAACAGAAACACCAAATCTGCTGGAAGACAAAGTAGAAATCTTGAAGACATAGATACAGGCAGAGAGTTCATGAACAAAATTCAAACTGCATGGGAAATACTGTCAGAATCAACAACTGTAATCTCATCTTATTAAAAAGTTTTTGCATGTCAAAAGAAATCTCTAATGGAGTGAAAAGAAAATTCACAAATTGAGAAAAAATCTTAGCCAGCTGTCCCTCAGACAAAAGACTCCTATCTAGAACATATGAAGAATTTTAAAAAATCAGACCCCCAAAATTTAAAGATCCAATCCAAAAATGGGCATCTGAGATGAATACACACTTTGCAGAGGAAGAAACACAAATGGCAAATAAATGTATGAAAAAATGTTCAACATCATTGGTCATTTGAGAAATACAAATTAAAACAACACTGAGATTTCATCTCACTCCAGAAAGAATGGTTATCATCAAGAAATCAACCAATAACAAATGCTGGCAGGGCTGGGGGTGGGGTGGGCTTTTCAATTTTTGGTGGGATTGTAGACAGGTGAAACCATTGTGGAAACCAGTGTGGAGCTTCCTCAAAAAACTAGGATTAGAGGTCCCATTCAACCTACCTATTCCCCTTCTTTATAAAAATATCGTATCACAGCAATGTACGTGTACCTACATTTATAGCAGCACAATTTGTAATGGCTAAATCTTGGAAACAACCCAAATGCTCATCAACTGAGGAATGGATAAAAAAGATGTGGTATTTTTATGCAATGGAGTACTACTCAGCTATAAAGAAGGATAAACTTGAGGCTTTTATAGGTAAATGGATGCAACTCAACCATACTCCTAAGTGAAATAAATCAGACTCATATGTGTAAACATCATATTGTCACCCTCATGTAAGAAACTGAAATATTAAATAAGCTCCAAAAGGTACCACGGATATTGTGAAAGAGAATAAAACTGCTCGAAAGGAAAGAACAACTAGGGTGGGGAAAAAGAGCAAAGAAAGGGAGAAAAAAATATATATATACACACACACAAGATAGTTAAGATAATTGTACTATTGATCCTATTAGTTTAGGGAAAGAAACTGTGATTGCTTATATTGTTTGATCTGTTTTTGCATGCCTGTATCTTACAATTTGAGCAACTATTTTGAAGACAACAACATGCAGTATAGTGACTATTAATTTCGTATCAGCTTGCTTCAAAATCCTGTATCATTTCTACTGTTTTGTTTTTTTATTGTTCTTTTTTCTTTTAACCTCTTTTAAAAAAAAAAGTTTCTTCAGGAAGAAAATGCATGTAACGGCTTGTGAGGAAGAACACAGGTTCATACAGGTGCTTATACGTGAGTAAAGAAGCATGCACCTATGAGGCAATAGATGTTTTTATGTCATTTTATATTAAAAGACTGAGATCTAAGCATTTCCAACTACAAGAATCTTCCACCAAAAACTGCCCAGCAAGAGGACACAAATAATTTCTTACAGATTCTGACAAGAAAGTATTTTTATATGCATTTTAAACATTTCCCAAATTACACCTCATGAAACATTGTTTAGACAGATAATACACTACAAAGAAAAGAAAAAGAGAATGGAGGGAAAGGTGGGGCGGGGAGCCTGCTAGAATCTCACTTGCAAGATTTATAATGCATGATGACATGGTAAAGGTTCTGAATGAGAAACCCATTTCACCTCTATTAAACCTACATTTTCCTGATTTATGAGGGACAAGACAGTTCTTAAATTACACCTCTTAAAACACAGGAAGCACCAATTTGTTAAATACTGTTTAGATTTATTTATACCAGATAATATAAATTAAGTAACTTCATAGGCTCAGAGTTAAGATTAATACACATACCAAAAAACAACTTGTTTTTTGCCCAGGTTTTTACTCAAGTTAGGGCAAAAAAACTTAATGGCAAGAAATAAGCAGGAAAAATGGTAGTAGTTAAGAAGAAAAAACAATTTGGAAGAGTTAGCTTTTTTAATTTCCCTTCCCTGTCCTGCTATATGAGTTCTGATTACCAAGCAAAATATTTATAGTTAAAGACAGTAAAAATTTCAAGTTGGTTCACTTTTCCCCTTTTGTTTGTTTGTTTATTTCTGGTATCGAATTCATGATCTTGCGCTTGTCAGGCGCTGTGACAGCTGAGATATATCCCTGGCCCCTTGTTTATTTTTTATATTGATTCTTGATCTTATAATGTAATCTTAATAGAAGAACTTAAATACCTGTATCAAAAGTATGTTGTGTAGCTCAAATACAAAATTTCACACTGTCATAACAAACTATAACCCTAAACCAGTTAAATACAACCAGATAGTTTAAGCTTTAAGATATCTGCAATTTAAGTTTATTTTACTCAAAGTAATACAGTATAAAAACAAAGGCTGAAGTTTCCACAGTATTTTCTGTTTGAAAGGGAAAAAAAAAATAGGAAAAAATATGGCATGAAAGAAAAAAGGATAATTTTAAATACTCTTTGGATGCCCCAATTTATAGAAGGCAAAGAAAAATCCAACTTAAAATGATCTTGTCAGCAAAAAAAGGTATATAAAAACCAAACATTTGTACAGGGACATTATAAACTCTGAACCAAAAAAGGAATCATTAGTGATTATTACTCATGTCCTCAATGGATTGTGAACCAGTTAAGGAAATGAGGCAATCAGATACCAGACACAACAACTCCCTTTAAGAGTAATTTGCCTAAAAAGCAAATTACTTAGAAATTTATTTGTTTTCATTTTAGTTTATAGGAAAAACTATACCTGCTCACTGTTCATCTTTTTTCCTTAAAAAAAGGGGGAGAAAACTGGGCAATAAAAGTTATCAATACTTTATTGTCATTTATCCACCACTACCAAAGACCAAAAAAGACAACAAAATAAAACAAGGACAATATAGTTTTATCATATTCAGCTGTTAACTCTTCACGTTGATATGCTATTAGTATTACTATAACAGATGACAAGATCAGTTGGGTATAAGGACCACTCACTAAATTAATTATACAAACACACAGAAGTATTTCTAGAAAAAAAGAGATCTTAGAAAAATCATAAGGCTAAATGAAACAAACTAGATAGATTAAAGCTAGATGGAATAAATTTTAGCCTTGGCTACTGATTACAAATTGAACGTGTGAGTCTTTTAATTCAGAGGCCCAAACACAGGAGAAATAAAATCAAAATATAAAGGACCAAAATAGTTCCCCAAATAATTGTTTTCGTTTTGTTTTGTTTTGTTTTGTTTTTTTGTTTCTGTGAAATAACTACAATGTAAGTTCTGTTAACCAGCTGTGCAGGTCCAGAACCAAATTCACCAGCAACCTAAAAGATGATCAGTGACAATCAGTGACTTATTCACACTCAGAAAATATTAATATGCAATTTAGCAGGCCAGACTGATTTCCCACAAGGATAACCTTACAGAGATCAGACAACTTATCCTCTATTGAGTTTTGGCTTTTGCTAATTATTTTTTTTGAGGTGGGGGTACTGAGGATTGAACCAAGGGCCTCTATACTGAGCTACATCCTCAGGTTATTTTTGTTTTGAGATAGGGTCTGGCTAAATTGCTAAATTGCCCAATCCTACTGCATTTGCCCCACAGAGTGCTGGGGTTACGGACGTTCATTATCATATCCAGTCTATCATGTTCTTTTTCAGTATTAACTATGTTAGTGATCTGACTTGCTTGAATATACAATTACAGTAACATGAAGTAGAGCACCTTGTAAGCTATTACATACAGGCCAGAGAGAAACCTGAAAATATTTTGGCATCATACAAGATGGATACATGTCTGATGACTCTACAGTACTGTTCATCTCCCAGATTTACCACCTCTCTTAATTCAAAATTTATCTTCCTCATTCTTTTTTTTCTACGGCCTACTGCATTTTTTAGATGTGTTACCACTGACGGGGCTATATGAAGCTGCTGCTCCCATGGGCCCACAATACTAAGCATCCTTCCACTATGCCCTAGCTAATTTTGACAAGGCAAACCCATTTCTCTCTTTTCAAGTTCTTTAACAGTACCTCTAGAACTTCACCATAATTTTAATTGAAACTACAAGGCAAGCAGAGGGAGAACTTTCTGCAAATACCGAAATTTAATTCTAAGTATAATATAAACGCTACAAAGATCCAATTGAATACAAGTCAATACTGTAAAAATATAACTATACTGTGGTTCAAAGAAAGTTGCTAAAAACCACTTAGAAAACTTTATAACTAGCTCAGAAAAGGACATAAATAGTCACATACTATTTATACTACACTATACATATACTATTATAAAAGATTCACATCTACATAATGCTTTCTAAGTTAGTTTTCCCACTCATTATAAAATCCAATTCACATAATCACCAAATATTTAAATTAGAAGTCTCAAGAAAGACACTTATGAAATAATGAAAATATTGCAGAATTTTAACTTTTAAAGTCATTACGGTTTGTACTGACAATTTAATGTTAATTTATTCAGGTATATATATTTTTGCTCTCAAATCAGAGATACTAAGACTATTTGCACAGCAGATACAAATTTCCATGTATTCTTAGGTCATAAATGTATTTTGAAGGTAATAAGTAGGCCTTCAGACTGTTCTAAACTGAGAATATTACACTTATTATGCAAATTATAAAAAATGATTTAGACTTTGGTATGTCCAATAATTCTCTTCTATAGTCACTCTACCAAATAGTCTTGGGCACTTGGCACATACACATTCCACTAAAAACTGCTCTACAAAAAATACGTGGTATCAGTCATCTATACCTTAATGTGACTAGTAAGTGTAACTAAATAAATCTACCATAAGGTTTTAAGCCTAATCTCCAACTGTAAAATAAAAGACAAATATCACCTTGTACTGGAATCTAGACATTAATCTAATGAGAGGTATCTTATGGAATCCAAAAAAATCACCTAAGAATTTGGGTAAGACAGTTCTTATCAAATGAGTTATATCCCACTGAGGTCCATTAGGTACATTATCTTTTTTTTTTTTGTACTGGGCATCGAACAACCTCACACTTGCCAGGAAGGTACTTGTGCCACTAAGCCACATCCCCAGCCCCAGGCACACTATCCTACAAAGGAGTTACAGAGCACTACTCTAATAAAATGAAGTCTGCAACACACTGTGTATCTTCTTCTCTTTAGAAATATTTTCTAAATGAAAATACAGTATGAATAAAATATGCATCAATATTTGAAATAGAAAATCAAGAGTTCTTACCTTACTACATCATCAATATTGTTCCTGTATACGCCTTCAAGTCTTTCTGCAGGAAATCCCATAGCAATAATGTTTGGATAAATATCTAAATATTTAAGTTAAGGAAACATTTGAAATATGCAACAATGCAAATATGCACATATTTTAACACATCAGCTAATTATAAAAAGTAATCTTTCCCCAGTATGACTAGTTATAAAAGACTGTCAATGTATTTATCTGTAATCTACCATGTATTATTAAGAAATAATGGTAAATACATTAATTCCAAAAAGGACTCTCAAAACAATTTTATAGCCAAAAAAAAAAAATCTTTAAGTCCCTCCTCTTAGTACGTTAAAAAAATGCACCTAAAGTAAAAGGTAATTTCCATATTTCATGATTTAAGTATGTAGGAAAAATGAAAACTCCAGACTGTGAATCACAACTAATATATGTGGTAACAATAACAAAAAATCAACACAAAACCAAAAAAAAAATCTGCTCATCTGAAAAGACATAACCATACAACTTCCAGTTTTCTATGTTAAAAAGTACTATGGTAGCTGGACATGTAATACCATGATACACACCTGTAGCCCCAACACATGGGAAGCTGAGGCAGAAATATCACTTGAATCCAAAAGTTTGTTAGTTTAAGTGCAGGCTATATATACCTCTAATGAGTTGTATAATTTGAACAAATCACTTAAACTTTTCTAGATCTCCCATTTTACAACATTAAATTCAAACAAATAACACCTAAGGTCTCAACCAGTCCTTGTTATCTATGACTAGGTAATACAGAACTAAGGTTGAAACACTGTCACTCTTGCTTTTAATAAAACGTAATCAAGCCAGGCATAGGTGGCGCACGCCTGTGATCCCAGCACTCAGGAAGCTGAGGCAGGAGAATTACTGCAAGTTAGAGACCAGCCTGGGCTACAAAGTGAGCTCAAGACCAGCCTGAACTGCACAGCAAGACCCTGTCTTAAAAAGACAAAAAAAAAAAAATTCTACAAATTAAAAATTAAAATGTAATCAATACTGAGCATGCCCATTATACTGAATTATGCTACATACTATAGTTAGCATTAAAGCCTCTACAAAGAATTTATTCCCAACTAACTATAAAAATCACCAAATATCTACATTTCTGTGATTTTTGTTGTTTTGTTTTGTTTTTTGACAGTGAGGTTTGCTATGTAGTTCAGGCTGGTCTTGAATTTGTAGCAATCCTCCTGCCTCAACCTTCCTGAGTGCTGGGATTGCGAGCATGTACCACCACACCCAGCTTGACATTTCTGGGATTCTCATCCATCACACCAGCTCTCATTTTTTGTTGAACTCAATCCTCCCCAATCTTGTAATTTTTCTGACAAAAGATACTTTTTACCACCAAAGGTTAATTTGCCTAAGACCTCCCTGTAAAGAACAACACAAAAGACTTCTGCTCATCTATTTCCAGATCCACTACCTTCAAAATGCAACTCAAACTTCAACTGATTTATTGCCTTTTTCTAGGTATTTTTCTTTTTTCTTTTTGTAGCACTTTTTTTTTTTTGGAGGCAGGGTCTCACTATGTAGCACAGGCTAGTGTTGAACTCATTTATGAAGCCCAGGCTGGCCTTGAATTCATGGTGATCTTTCTGCCTTAGCCAGGCAGGCGCTTAGACCACTGAGCTAGATCCCCAGCCCTGGTGTTTTTGAGACAGGGTCTCACTATGCCGTTCAGGCTGGCCTTGAGCTCACTTTGTAGCCCAGGCTGGTCTCAAACTCACAATGATCCACCTGTCTCAGCCTCCCGAGTGCTGGCATTACAGGCGTGAGCCACCACGCCTGGCTTCATTACTGATTTCAACATTTTCTTTTTTTTTTTAACCTTGTTGGGAATCAAACCTAGGGCCTAGCACATACCAGGTAAGCACTCAACACTACAGAGCTGTATCTCCAGCCCTCTATTATTTTCAATGCAAAAATAATTTACAAAATTACTGAAATCTTTTATTTTTATAATTTAAGAAAGGGTTATTTGTGCATTATATGTTCTACTCTAAGACTACTATGTGGTACCAAAAATTAAAACTAGACCCATGTATATCACCATGAACTAAACTAAAACCAAAATAGGGATCAAAGATCTAAATATTAAGAGAAACACTAAACCTGCTAGAAGAGAGAATAGGTAGAACTCTTGAAGACACAGATATAGGCAAAAACTTCATGAACAAACCCCAGATCACAAAGGAACTGCTTCAGAGAATCAACTACAATCAACCAGGTTTTCATCTTTATAAAGTTTTTGCATGTCAAAAGAAGTTGTCAACAGAGTGAAAATAGATAACCCACAGAGTAGGAAAAAAGCTTAGCCAGCTGTTCTTCAGACAAAGAACTAGTATCTGGAACATATAAACAATTGAAAAAAAATCAGATACCTCCAAATTCAAAGATCCAATCCAAAAATGGGCATCTGAGATGAATACACACTTCTCAGATGAAGAAATACAAATGGCAAATATATGAAAAAATGCTCAACATCACTGATCATTCGAGAGACGCAAATTAAAACAACACTGAGATTTCATCTCACTCCAGAAAGAGTGGCTATCATGAAGAAATCAACCAATAACAAATGCTGGCAGGGCTGCAGGGAAAAAGGAACACTTTTCCACTGTTGGGAGTGTACACTGGTGCAACCACTGTGAGAATCAGTCTTAAAATTCCTCACAAAACTAGGAGTTCCATTTGACCCAGCTATTCCCCATCTTGCTACCTTCCCAAATTAAAATTAAAAGCATCATATCACAGCAATATATGCGCACCCATGTTTATGGCAACAGTTTGTAATAACTAAATCTTTGAAACAACCCAAATGCCTATCAACTGATGAATGGATAAAAAACATGTTAAATACAATGGAGTAGTACTCAGCTATACAGGAGGATGAATTTGACACATTTTCAGCTAAATGAATGGACCTTGAGACCATACTCTTAAGTGAAATAAAACAGATAAATATGTGTAAATATCACACTGTCTCTCTGTTATGAGAAACTGAAAGTGTAAATAAGAACCAAAATGTATAATAGATATTGTGAAATAGGAAGTAACTGTTTAATGGAAAGGGGGCTTGAGGGAGTGGTGAAGGGAAAAGAAAAAAAGAAGAAAAAAAGGATAAAATGGAAACAAAGCTTGGTAAAGAAAAGGAAGAGGTATTGAAGAGAGGGAAGGAGAAAGAAAAAAAGAGAACTAAGCTATATCATGCACAGGCACAAATTTCGTACAGTGAATGTGATCATTATGCATATCTAAATTGTACCAATAAACTTAATTATAAAAACAAATACAGTCCAAAAAAAATAAAAAGGACTACTATGTGGTAACTGGAGAAATCAACAGAATATTTTAAGAAAAAAACTACAGAACAGGGTATACCAAAAATACCTTTGTAGAGGGATGAAAGAATATATTTACACATATATTTCCTAGAAACTTTGTAGAGGGATGAAAGAATAAAGTTACACATATATTTGCTAGAAACTCAACACCATTAATACACACACACCTACACCACAAATGAGCAACAAAAATGGCTGCTTTATAGCGGTACACATCTGTAATCCCAGCACTTGGTAGGCTGAAGCAGTTGGATCATGGTGAGTTCAAGGCCAGTCTAAAGAGAGACAGAGAAGATGGGAAGGGAAAAACTATAATAGGAATAAGTGAAAACAAGACTGCTATGTATATCGTTGGATAATGTTGACCTTTTTCTTTTGTGTGTTTGCATGTGTGTTTGCTCGAACTGGGGATTCTGGGAATTAAACCCAGGGTAGTAAGCATGCTACTAAAAACACTGAGCTATGCCTCCAGCCCAAATTTTAACCTCTGAATCATTTAAAATTTCAAAACAGAATTTTTGATTCCATATGAATTTTGGGAGTGTAGCTCAGTGACAGAACTGGTTCATTTCCTGGCACCCCTCATAAATCGATTAAAAATTTTAAATCCCATACATTGAAGAGTTAGAAATGAATCTGATTAAGTATCAACAATCAGAGAAAGGATTGTTTTTTAGGCTAGACTTTCCACTCCTGATTTCTTGGTAGAAAGTATTTTAAGAAGAAACATTATCAAGTAATTTTAACTTATTTTTGATAGTTTTACTCTCTTTAGTAGTATTACTGGTATCTTCAAACTTTTATACAGTACATGAAAAGCCATGAAATTATGCTTATGATTTTAAGATTCATGATCATTACTATGAGATTTTACTTTAAATCTAGAAATTTAAAATTCTCAATGTGAATTCATGTTTACAAATATTTGTATTTTCTAGGTCTTTTCACTGACATGGCCAAAAGCAGTGTCAATCAAACAGCAGTTAACACACCTAGAACTCAAATGTTTGCCTCCAATACATTAAAGGTAGCAAATTTCTCTAGGAAAAGAACTGATGTCAGATCTGCAGCAGGGAGATACAGATGAACCTAGGATAGTTTCTGTGGCAGTGAGCAAGAAAGGCTTATAGAAATTAATATTCTTTCAATGGACAAAAGAACTAGCATAAAGTCTCAATGACTAGATGTGGTAATGTGAACATCAAAGAAAAGTGTAAATGAGATTAAAATGGCCCAAATAAAAGTCCCTGAGTTGATAAATAGAATTCAAAACAGAAAAAGTTAAACAACAAAAATTCTTTTCATTTATGACCTTTTCAGTGGCTACTGGAATAGTTCTTCACTTTGAAAATTGGTAAAAGAAGGATTCAAGTATTTAACTTGGTTTTCCTGTAGTAAATATATACCACAGCAACCACACAGCTCTGCTTCATAAGCTTTACTTGAATAGAAAACGATTAGTAAATATAAAAGAATAGAATTAGAAGTCATGTTTTGCAAGTCCTAATGAAATTACTTATATAGGCATAAGTGAATCAATGGTGCTAAGCCTACAGGCAAGAGGTTGATGAGGAACTAACCTTTCTAATAGGGTTTCAAAACACCACACAAAATACTTCCTAACATATCAAGACAAATAAATGGAACAGCAGAAAAGACTCTCATTTCCCACTTTCAGCAACCAATCTTAGCACCGCCAAGCGTCAAGCAAAAAAATCACATATTTTTGAATACAATATAGAAGATAAAGCATCATCTATGATAGTCAAATATCTTTAGCAAATAAAGCCTTTATGTAAAAATTTTCATGTACAGGAAATACATAAAAGAACGAGCTAAATGACATTATAAAAGAGTGAACTGGATGAATCAAAAAGTCTGTAGGACACTGCCTAATCTTTCTTCAACAAGTCATACCATTTTTTAAGAGGGAGAAATGGGTAGCTGCCCTAAATTCATTAAAAAGTTACAAGTTTCTACCAGATATGGTGATGCACACCTATAAGCCCAGCACTTGAGGCAGGAAGACCGCAAGTCCAGCCTGGGCAACTTAGCAAGATCCCATCTCAAAAAAATAAAAAAAAGGGCTAGGTAATAGCTCAGGGCAAACTGAGTTTAATCCTCAGAATCATAAATATATACATATTATATATATGGCCACATAGACCTATATAGACAAAAGGATTACAAATTAAGTTGCTAAACTTAATGATACCGAGGTAGCAGGAACATTTTTCCTTATTTTTGGTTGTTTCAAACATCCTAGTTTTACTACAATGTACCTATACCATCTCTGTAGCACATTTTTAAAATTTTGCTTTATAACTGTCTCCAAGTATACTTACCTAGTGCCATGAACAATTACTGTTTTGCATGACTTTCATCAGTTCTATGTGTAGTTTCTTAAAATACTGTATTTCTATAAAAAAGTTACAATAACAAAGCCATCTAACACTTAAACAACACTTACTTTGTTACTTTAAAAACATAAATTCACCCCTAACATCAAAGAGTTAACCCCCCAAAAAATTAGGATTATCATTTTAACATGACAGATTTTACCTGTCATCTATTATTAAATAAGAAACCAGCCTCACCTAAAAATGTAGCTCTTCAATTATCAAACTGTTTTCCTATTTTACATCCATCAATGAGGAACAAAAGCAAAAGAGAGCAGAGCCTCAATTAAGCCAAAGCAATACAATTCTTGAAGGTGAAAAATCTTTACTTTTTAATTCTGCCTCAGAGTACATAAGAAAATGGGAAACAGAAAAAAATGAAATACCAGAAGCAGCAAACCCAAAGCAGCAGCAATTAACACTCTGGAATTCCCCCACCTAAAACCCTACAAATACATTTTGATCAAAAATCGTCATCCGCCAGGCGTCGTGGTGCACACCTATAATCCCAGCACTTGGGAGAGTGTGCAAAAGGACTGTTGCAGGTTCGAGGCCAGACTGGGCTAGACAGTGAAATTAGAAGCCAGCCTAAACTATATAGTGATACCCTGTCTCAAAAAAGAAAAACTTGAAATGACCTAAATTTTTCTGAACAATGCAACATAGAACTATTTTAATTAAATATTATCACTAACAAATGTAACCTAAAATATTAATTTCAGTAAAGATGCTAATATGATTTTCTCCTTCTAAAAACACAGTACAATGATCCTTGAGATGTGGTCATTCTAACCAGCCTAAACCCAAATTTATACTTGTACTATGAATACTAATTACCAAAGCAATTAAGTTGGCAAAGGATTTGACTAACTTAAGAAAACTATACATAATTATACATACATGGATGCTACATTCACATTAATGGGCTCTCTCCATTCATGAAATTATTCAAACACAATTGAACATTTGGTGTAAGGGCACTGAGAATGTAAGGCTTTAACATGTTTCTACATGTATAACTCCCATTGCGTCACTTATACTACTGGTAATACCAACAGATCTAATCACTTTTATTCATCTTTTTACTAATAAAATTAACTAAAAACTGCCCTACAGGACAGTCATTCACATACCACAGGTGCTTCAAGTTACCCAGCAGTGAGACATACGAATTACAACCAGTGGTGAACGCATTAAGCAGGCAAAGAGCACTATCCCAAGGAGCTCCTAGTCTTATCTGGGAAGACGGACACATAGACCTATGATGCCAAAGGTCCTATTATATAAAAGATCAAGCTATTTTAAGAGCTAAAAAGGGCAGGATTAATTCTGTAAAGACAGAGATGAAAATTCACTAAGCAAGGCAATATAAAAATAAGCAATAAAAGTCAGACATCAATAGACAGAGGAAGAAACTAGAAAGGTTATAATATTCCAATAAAGGCTGGAATAGAGATACAGAAATACATGAAACTTTCAGAAAGCAGGAGCCCACACACAAAAATAGATGGAAAAGAAGGCAAAACCAGGCAATGCACACATCTGTAATCTTAGCCCTCTAGGAGATTGAAGGAAGATCACAAAACCCTGTCAATAAATAAATAAATGACAGATGGACAGACGGTGGATGGGGGAGGCAGTGGGAACGGCAGGCTGGGGGTGTAGCTCAGTGTAAAGTCTGAATCCAATCCCCAGTACTATAATCAATCAGTCAATCAACCCATAAATCAATAAAGGCAGACTGACATGATTATGTTCAACTTTAAGGATACTGTGCCAGAGAATTCAATTTAACCAGATACATAAGGAATCAAGCGCCAGGATCAACACAGGAGCTCTTTTGCAGAAAAATAAACTTGATCATAGCCCTGTTTCTTTTTTTGTCTACTGGTGGAAAGCACTGACAAAAAGCAGGGAAAAAAACTCCAGAAATTCCTGGAAATATAATTTAATTATAAAGTCCTAGTATTTGGTAACTTGCTTTCCATTTCTGCTATCTTGTTAGTCTAACCATTTCTTCACTCCTGTCACCAGTTTAGCTACATTTAAAGCTCATGTGAGAGAAAAAGAAATTCAGCCATGATTCACGAGGTATATTAGGTTTACAAGTCCTTCAATGTACTTTAACAATTCTAAATTTAATAAATACTCTCCAAGTATTTTTGATTGTATTTATAATATAAACCCTTCTAATCAAATTATGCTTTAAACATCATTGTAATGGACTTCTATGACTTACTTAGAAGTTTAGTAAAAATGTTTATAGTTGCTCCTTTCCCCCCGCCCCAAGTTCTGGGATCAAATTCAAGGTCTTGTTCATGTTAGGCAAATACTCTTATCACTGATCCACATCATTAGCCCTCTATTTCTAAATTTTACTTTTCCATTTTAAATATATTGAATGTTGAAATATATATTGAGAAGGAAACAACAGTGTCTTACATTTTCCAACTGATAAAGTACTAATTATTCATTATTTAAGAAAAATTTGTCCAGAGCTATGCCTGGTGGCGCACGCCTGTAATCTCAGCACTTGGGAGACTGAGGCAGGAGGATCACTGCGAGTTAGAGACCAGTCTGGGCTACAAAGTGAGCTCAAGGCCACCCTGAACCGCATAGTGAGACCCTGTCTCAAAAAGCCAAGGGCTGGGGATTTAGCTCAGGGACATAAGTGCCTGCCTGGCAAGTGCAAGGCTGTGAGTTTGATCCCTGGTGCTGGAAAAATGAATGAATGAATGAATGAATGAATGAATGAATGAATGAAATATGTCAGTATTTACTAGGTGCCAGGCCTTTCACTAAGCACTTGATTACTGACTTTTAATACAAACCAAGGTTCCACTACCAAATATATAACTTAAAGCCCATGACTTCAGGTAAATCATTCAGTCTTCAAGCCTCAAATATTTGTTTTGTTCTAAAATAATAACACTAATATCACTTTGTTTCAACTTTTCACTGGTTGTTTCAGGGACCAAATAACTAAAAATATCTTTATAAAACTGAAAAAGGCTTTGTAATTATAAGAGGTTATTACAATTAAATCACAATAGGAGTTTAAACTGTCTTGTTATTTAAATGTCTCAGTACAAGCCAATTCAATATTGTTGATTTTTTTGGTAAGTTGGTTGGTTGGTTTTGCAGTAATGGGGATTAAACCCAAGGCCTGATGCCTGTTAGGCAAGTGCTATATACCACTGAACTACGTATTTCCAGCACCTCTCCCCTCTTTAATTTTGAGAAGATCTTATTAAATTGACCAGGCTAGCCTCAAACTCACAATCCTCCTGCCTTGGCCTCCAACTAGCTGCAATTACAGGCATGTGCGGCTAAAAGTAACCCTGATACTTAACTAACTTAAATGCACTTTAGACAAATTTATGTTTCTTTTGATACTTTTTAGTTATCTGTTAGCAGTGCCAAACCAAAAACTGAAAACTGATTGCCAAATAATCTATAAATTGTACTGAGGTTTTCTAGTTCTTCAAACAAACCTATCCTCACGCTTTTTTCTTATTTTCATGACTTACTATGACTAAGAGTTTGCTCGTATTTTCGCCTTGAAATGTAAGTCTAGATCTCACTTTCTAAATGGAAGCATCACACTTCCAAGGTTAACATCAAGAACTGCTAACAATTCTTCTACTTAGTAACAATACTATAAACTGGTTTGGCTGGCAAGAAATCTGAAACATGTAACAACTAACTACAAAACTGTTAATTTAAATCCAGAAACCTCATTCTGGCAATATACTCCAAATCAACAAAAAGTACACTCTTCAGAGATATTCATAACAGTTCTGTTTGTAGGAGGAAAAAATTTTTTAAAAAATTGTAACAAAGTACAGTACGCAAATCATGGTATTCAGCATAGCCTGATGAAACACCTACATAGCTTTAAAAAAAAAAAGTACCTTTTGACAGATTAAAAATTACATTTGTGGAAAAGCAGACCACAGAACAGGATAAAAACCCAGGTTACAACTATGTAATTTGTAATTACACACATACAAACAGGAAGATAATTTATAGTGACAAACACTGAAAATGGAATTTTTCCAACTGAATTCCTTAAGTTTGAGAATTTTAAAGTAATTCAAGCCCTTCATATGAAGATTACACTCAGTAAAATAAATATAACTTTTAAAGGAAGAAAGTAGCTGGGCACAGTGGTGCACAACTATAATCCCAGCATTCAGGAGGCTGAGGCAGGAGCATCCTTGGGAATTCAAGATCAGCCTGGGCTACAAAGTGAGTTCAAGGCCAGCCTGAACTGCACAGTGAGACCCTGTTTCAAAAAGACTAACTAGCCGGGGATCTAGCTCAGCGGCCTAAGTGCCTGCCTAGCAAGCACAAGGTTGTGAGTTCAATCCCCGGTGCCACAAAACAAAACAAAACAAAACAAAACAAAAAGACTAACTAAATAAGAAGAAAGTACCCTGAGCTTCAAGTATTTAAATTTAAGTAAATTAAACCTTAGAAATAGTTAACATCTGATAATTTTAGCAACTTTTAAATCCAAAGTATAATTTGCTTGTCAGTATATTAACTGAAGACCAACTAACCTAATCCAACTAATTTAATCTATTTTCTTCATAGCAGTTGTTATGAAATAATCTGTACAACTGCTCAAGCTTACATCTGTGAATCTTTAAAAATTTAAGTTGCCCAACTAACTGGTTTTTAACGAGTACACCAAATAATTACCTTCTTCCTAGGTCTGGATGAATAGATAAGCCAAGTTTCCTGTTTCAGAACTCTGCTGTTGTTAAAACACACACACACACACACACACACACACACACCCCTCTCCAGTCTTGTTCCCACTAAAAAACATTTAGGATTAACCTTCAATGACAAATCAAACAACATATGAACATAACACCTTTCAAAAAGATTATCTTTCAACAGTATGCATTACATATACATGTCAACAGCATTATGTTCCTAACCTAAACCTAATGCCAACCCTTTATTTTCTATGCAAAATCATGATGCATATGCAAGTTTGTAAAAATTAAAGTATAATACTGATTCGGCATTACCATAAAGTAGCATTTAAGTTTAGTTATGCCTCCAATTTTTATATTCAATGTTACAATTATAAGGTATTTATATAATATTTTGCTTATAAAAGTCATTTATTTTACCAGAACTAATCATCCTAAAACACTGGGTTATGGTCACTTCATGCAACAAGATATTAGGCCATTAATGTTCACATCAAAGATGTATTTGAAAAAGCTTAGGTGAAGATGCTAAGGATGTAACAGTAATTTGAGAAGAAAGACCAGTGCCAATTCACTCAGTTATTAGCTGTAGCATTCTTTTAAAAAAAATCCAAAATTTTCACTTGTACTGATTTTAGAGACACAACCATAAACCAATTAGTAAATATTTAAAACCTACTTATGCACAAGGCACTAACAATGTTCTGATATATATGTGTGTCCCACAAGTAGGTTTTTTCCTATTAACCAAAACTGTAAAACTTTAAAATTTGTTTCTAACAATCAAAATTTATGTTTCAAAGAAAGGCTAGTTAATTTGAACCCATTTTAAAAGAAAAAAACTCTGAATGAGTGCACTGGTCTGCTTCATTATATATCCGGCTTTAATAAATCAAGTTTCTTTTTTTTTTTTTTTTCGGTCTTTTTGAGACAGGGTCTCATTATGCAGTTCAGGCTGGGCTTGGGCTCACTTTGTAGCCCAGGCTGGTCTCGAACTTGCAACGATCCTCCTGCCTCAGCCTCCCAAGTGCTGGGATTACAGAAGTGCACCACCACGCCCGGCATAAATCAAGTTTCTTTATTCTATACTGCAAGCTAGGAAATCATTTGAAAATGACTTTTTTTCCAGCTGGCAAAAACAGCTTAACCTAAGTGTAGTATTTTAGAAATAATGTGCAGATTTTAAAATATGCAAGCATATACAGTATACAGTCATTCACTAGATTAAAAAGAATCATATTACTGACTTTATAATTGTCTTGTTCTAATATCACTGACTCCCACTGAAGATAGTTTAACAACTTTTAATAGTCTGAGTAGCAAATTAGTCAAAGAAACCAGAAATTACATATACTAAAATCAAAGTCTAACTTCATATTCTAGAATTAATAATATGTAATTTTAATGTGATACATTAAAATATACTAATAGGTATGAAAATAAATCTATGTAAACTTCTTGGTTTGAACAGGTAACACTATAATTTTAGTAAACTACTAACAAATGCTTTTTACTGAAAGGACACCATTTTAGCAAGAATCTAATTATTGCAAGGGGAGGAAAGCACAATTACTGATCATAATTAGAGTCTTCACAGTCAAGGAATATACAAAAACACTTAGAAAACAGTTTAACTGAAACTTGAAAGAACTAAAGAAAGAAAACTTTTTTCAATCATTAAACAAAATTTTAAAACATATAAACTTTAATACAAAGGAAGACAAAAATACCAGCTATTGGGAGGGATGGGAATAAAAACAAGGGACAGGACCTCTTAACCCCTCTCTATCTTATCAATACTCTTAACAGAATGAATGGGTAATGACTTAAATGTTTAGTATCTGGATAAAAACCTTACCTTTATTTGTGCCTCAATTAATGTAAAAAACATAATTTATGTACACATTATCTATCTACTCAAAAAGTACTATTCCTTCATGTCCTCCAATTTAGTCCTGAACAGTCTACAAATAGATGCTAATAAAACAATGTGTTTTCCTTACGGACATTAATCAAAAAGTTGGCATAATAAAAAACACTTCCCAAGAAAATTAAAAACAATGTCAATTAAATAAAGCATTAAAATTAATCAAATTCTATTAAACCAAATAGACAATTTTTAAAGGTTTCTTTCTATATGAGTTCTTGGGAATAAAAAGAAAATTAGAAAAAGCGTCTAAAGTGGCTTAAAATGCAACTGAAAAATTTTAAATGAGGAAGTTCGTATGTGTTCACACAGGAATTAAGTTGGAGGAAAATCAGAGAATCTGAAAAATATTTAAAGCAAATCTTAAAGGAATGCTTATTAAAAGCAGTTCCCTGATTGAGTTCTTTAATAATGAATTCTTTCAGCTCAACTTAAAAAAGCTAGTTTTTAAGATACCAAAATTTTATATTATTTATCATCTCAAGTTAAAACATGATGCTTCCACTTAAATATACAAACAATCCAATAAAAGCAAATGACTAAATGCCAGGCTCTCATTACATAATCCTTAGTTCTGACCAGTATCTTTGTATTTCAGTAGACAAACATAAATGCTAGCATTAACCACTAAGTTTCATTTCTGTAAAAACTAAAAAGTTGTTCTTAGTCTTCAAAAAACTGTAATTAGTGGATGATGCAAAAAACTGATGTGTCAAAATCACTTATATCACTAAATTATCTTAACTTGTTCCTACATTTAAGTAACAGATGGCAGGCCTTAATTTTTGGACAGTACACAATAATCACAATCTGTGTGACCTTTTCAGTATTAAAAAGAACCCAAATAGTCTTAATAACCGGCATCTTAGCATATTTCACAATATGATACATAATCCTGTCTACAACTCAGATATGAAAAACTATATTGAACTAAGCTATTTTGGTGTACTAATAAGCTACTTTATTTAAGAGATTTCCTCGAACTTGTCTGTAAAAATTGTTCAAATGACAGACTGCTACTTCAATTGTCAACTGTGTTTTTATTAGCACCGAAGAAAGTTTATACCAATCCTAGGTCAAACTTCCCTTAGGAGTTGAAACAATTTTATCTCACTTAGAAAAATGTTACTCTAACACATAATTGTTTTTAAAAAACAGAAAAATCTGTTTCTACTTCATACTTTTGTTCTAACTATATGAATAAATGAATATATTTCACTGATAATGAATTATTACTTAGCTAATAAAATTAGTATTGTTTTAGTATCTGACACTTAAAATCTGACAAAAATTTTCAACCATGGAAACTAGTGTTAATTATAATTGCAAATGCACAGCAAACCTTGATCAATTAATATCACACCAGTTACCTAGGCAATTATTCAAATACAAACTATATCATTCAAAATACGCTTCAGGGAATAGTAACATTCTTGCAAAGCAGTACTTGTCTAAAAAGACACAGGCAACAGGCAATAATCACTTTAGCATAAAAAAAGGTAAGATCATTTATTCAAGTTATTTGTTTTACTTTAATTACAACATATCATCCTGACAGTAGGAAAAAAATAATTAAATCAAAAGTATTTTATTTATATCAAAAGCAGATAAATTCTATCGTACTTAAGTAAAATATGCAATACATTTTCTAGAATTTAGGGAAAAAGCTTTAAAGTTCCAATATTTCAGCTATTTTTGTTTAAATGAGTATGACTTTGTAAAATGTACTTCATTAAAATCTTCCCTAATATTTATCATCTTAAGTCAACTTATGAGACAAAATAGGAGCCAAAAATGAAAATAAGCTTAATGTACAACTATGGGTAAATAAATGATAAATATTTCATTTCAGGATTTAAAATAACTGAGACAATTATGACATACTATAGAAATCTTTGTATTCAAAAAAAACTTTTAACTTTTCTATGAATAAGGTTTTTAAAAATATGTATACAGGGCTGGGGATTTAGCTCAGCAGCATAAGTGCTTACCTGGCAAGTGCAAGGTCATGGGTTTGATCCCTAGTACCAAAAAATATATATGTGTGTGTGTGTGTGTGTGTGTGTGTGTGTATACATACATGCACAAAACTGGAAGCTTAACATGAAAATATGAAGTTTGCAAGAAGTATAACAATGTGTGATTTATTTTGGTTCTCCAGTCATTTTTATGAAAGATTTTAAGAATGGTAAGTAAATAGTCTATTCATATACTCAAAGCATTCACTGTAAGCCTTGTTTAATATTACGACAATTAATCTGTTTTTCTTAATAAATTTGAAACTGGCACATGACTAGTTATCCTGGTTTTCCATCCCGATATTTCAAAAAAGAACTCCATTACTCGGTTAAAACTTAAATTCTGTGAGAGTTTTAAAGAGCTTAGACATTATATTCTGCATGTACAAAGTGAAAGGCAAATTAAACTATAAAATCAAACAGGAAAAAATACAATAGCAAACAATCTATTCCGATTCCTAGAACACCTTTGTAATTGTTTCTATGACCTAAAAACAAAACAATTCAAAATTCACTAAAGCTACTCCATGGATGTCTTTCCATCTGTCTGTGGACTAATCTAAAACTTCATCCCAATTTCTTCTCAAAACCAATTTTTTACTTTAGATAAGTAAAGCACTTTAACAGGCTGACAGCAAATCTAGGACCTACAAAAGAATGTAAAACATGCACCAGTGAACCAGAGTCAAGTCAGCCCTATTTTCTTATCTAGAAATATTTGAGAAGTTTTTATAACTTGTCAGAAATTTGCTGTTTTAAATCAGTACTCTGAACTTCACAGTATCTGTAACAAAAACAGCTTAAGAATAAAAAAGATTAACAAAAACTAATTATACCACAAGACTGAAGAATATATTTTAAAAAAGTATACTGGAACAACATAACTCCCTATACTTGATAACTACATAAAAGGAAACAAATATTTAAAAATCATTCGAGTATACAAATACTTTTTAATTGCTTTCTTTTAATATAGTGCATCCGTCCTATCAGCAGTTCTATGTAGCATGTTTCTGAATACCACAGCAATTTACCAAAATTTACTGAAAACATCTTATCTTCAATCTTTTTTAGCAGAAGTTTAAAATACTTTCACAACCAGCCAAAGAACATGTAAGATCTTTTCAAGTAAGTCCTTTTTGTTGACTAAGACAACTTCTGTGAACAAATTTCTTATAAATACTTGCCTACCAGAAGTCAGAAAATCTAGATGTTAGGTATCACGTATTAGCAATTTTACCTTCTTAAATACCACAACCTATGGGCAAAGCTACTTTTATCAAATACTCTTATTATGTACCAAACACTTTACACAGCATTTGGCTCTAAGCAATTTTTGTTGGATATGGGAAGGAGGGATCAGTCCTATGCAATGTAAGATACTTAGCACTCACCTTGGCCTCAACCCATTAGAAGCCAAAAGCACCCACTCTCTCCTGCAGTACTTACCATCAAAATTTATCTCCAGACACTGCCAAAGTCCCAGACAACATTGAAGCAAATCCTCCCCAGTTAGTCACCAATATTCTGAAAATACCTAACTTAAATCTGCAACACACTTAAAAAAGGCTACCCTTATGAGTTAAGGAATTTTCTCTCTATATTATAAAGATATGGAAGTTAAGGTTAAATAGTCTTTTTTCTTTTTCTCCTTGAAATAAAATGAATTTAAAGAAAGAAAAAAAAAATGTGTCTTTTAATACATGAGTGAGAAGTAGCTGAGCAGAAATTTATGCTGGACTGCATCTCGACACCGAATGATGAGCCTTGCATTCCACCATGCTGCCTTTTCTAGATTCAACGTACATCTACAAAATCAAGATAATATATCCCATGCAGAGCTTAGGTTTGTAGATCAAATGAGAAAATGTGTGTATAAATTCTATTGATTTAAAAGAG
Source organism: Cuniculus paca (assembly GCA_004365215.1). Taxonomy (NCBI): domain Eukaryota; kingdom Metazoa; phylum Chordata; class Mammalia; order Rodentia; family Cuniculidae; genus Cuniculus; species Cuniculus paca. The sequence continues at coordinate 30,409 of RJWT010004499.1, forward strand.
TATAAAATAAAATCTTAAGGGCTTGCAAGGTGGTAAAGAATCTAACGCAGTGGTTCACAAAGGGTGATTCCCAGACTACCAGTATCAGGATAACCTTGAACTGACAAAGCCTCTGGCTCCAACACCCTTTGACCAGAAACTGGTGGTGGAGCAACAGTCCATAGGTTCACAAAGCCTCCAGGTTATTCTGATATATACTAAAGTCTGAGAATCACTGATGTAACATGTAAAAATACTGTACTAAGTACCCAAAATGCCCTGTATCCTTCTGACCAGCTTTTAGCAAGTTACTAATTCCACTAGACCTACAATTCCTACACTTCAGAAGAAAAGTAATGCCTACTCTTAATCTTGGAGGTTGCCAGTATTTTCTTGCAAAATTAAATGAGCTCATGCTTAAGAAAGGCTTTTGTTAACCAAAATATATTAAACAAACAAGATACTGTCATACTATATGCTACCAAATTCTATGACAATAGTCAAAAAGAATCTTTTGACACAATCTACAATTATCTTTCATAAGTGATTATGTCAATGTGTTGAATAAGTTTTATGACATGGTCAAATTAAACCTAGCAAATGCCAGGCAGTGTGGCACACACCTGTAATCCCAGCACTTGAGAGACTGAGGCAGGACTGCCACAAGTTTGAGGCCAGCCTGAGCTACATAGTGAGTTTAAGGCCAGCCTGAACTGCATAATGAGATTCTGTCTCAAAAATATAAACAAATTGAAACAAACCTGGCAAATCAGTTTTCACATTATAAAGAAAAAAGAAAAAGGTCAGACATTTCATTTTATGTGACAGACCCAGAGTGTAGTAATTCATAAATACACATTAAAAACCAAACACAAAACTCAAGTTTAATAACACCTCCCAGAATGTCTAAGTAGAAAAAACTTTTTACTTCAATCTTCCCTTTAGAGTAATCGAAATACTGAGAAAGTCATCTCACTAGAGTAAGAGAATACTGAAACTAAAAACGAAATAAAACTACAGCCAGTAGCAGTGGTGCACACCTACCTGTTAATTGCAGCAACTTAGGAAGCTGAGTAGGAGCACAAGTTTGATGTCAGCCTGGCCAACGTAGCAAGACTGTCTTAAAATTAAAGGGCTGGGGATGTAGCTCAGTGATGGAGCACTCACCTATCACTGACAAGACCCTGTATTCTATTCCCAGTGTGGGGGAAAAAAAAAAAAAGCTGAGCTTGGTGGCATATTCCTGTGGTCCCAGGACTTGAGAAGCTGAGACAGGAAGATCACCAAAGTTTGAGCACAGCCCAGATTACGTATTAAGTTCAAGGGCAACCTGAACTACATAGCAAGACCCTGTCTCAAAAAACAAACAAACAAACCACTTCATGTACTGCAAAGCAAAAAGTTGTTTTCAATCTTTAACGTGTATTTATGAATTACTTTAAGATTACATCTCACAGGAAAGGAAAGATTGAAGGAAGAGATTGTAGAAAAAAATCAAGGTATACTATGTACAAGTACAAATTCCCTATGATAAATGTGATCATTATGTAGCTCTAAAGTGTACCCATAAAATTTTTAAAAATGAAATAAAAATAGAAGAATACATTTCACAGAGCATAGTGGTATGCATCTATAATCCCATCTACTGAAGAGGCTGAGACAGGAGAATCTCAAATACAAGGCCAGCTTGGGCAGCTTAGCAAGAATTTGTCTCCAAATAAAAACAAAAAGGGCTAAGGCTACAACTCAAAGATAAAATGCTTTGTTCAATCCCCAGTACCACACACACAAAAAAAAAGTTAGGCATCTCATTCAAAGAGACCTGATTCAAATCACAATGCATTTCATCATAGGTTAAATAATTACATCCTCTTCAAAAATTTGAAAATATCAAACATTAAATTAGCAAAATGTAATCTTTGCAATCACTAATAAAGAAAAAACAACCTTATTATACTTCAGCCTGAACATCTACAAAAACCAAAGGAAACAAAAGTCAAAGTTAGTCTGAAAGGCTCTAATGATAAATAAATGGTAAGTTTTGGGTAATGATACAACCCAAAAAAAATAAGCACATCAAATAGACAGAATGAGTTAGACAACTCAGCTGTGCCACATATCAAAACAATTCTACAACCTAGAATTAGGGCAAAAAAACAGCTAGATTACAAAACTCAACAAAATATATACAAATCACATAATCAGACAGTCATGTTTGAAACCAAGTGTCCTTCATTCTGTAATACATAACAAGAAAAAAAAGCTCATTGAAAATCAAGTGCTTCACTATTGAGAATACAGTACTGTGATGCAGCTGAAGGACTAGCATGGAAAAGAGAGAAAGAATGATCACTACTGAACATGAAAAGGCCTTTACTGGGCAGATCTTAAGCTTATTCCCTTCTTCCCCATACTTGACAAGAAAATAATACACTAAGAAAAAATTCCTACAACTCGTTCCTCCCATTTCTAGGATCTAAATCATACCGAAAATCCTGGAAAATGTGAAAATGGGGTAATAATCAGAGGTTTAACAGTAAATTAAGTTCCTATATTAATGCACTGAAGTGCAAATTTTATTACAATAAATATAACTTAGCATTCAGAATTACACGACTCTTCCAATAAAGCTGAACTTGAAATGTAAGAATATACCTTTGTTGATCAAAGTTTACCTAATTCTCATACAGTATAAGTTTTATTTCACTGAAAGCAAAGATTACTCTTTATGAATAAAAATATGCATTTAAACTGACCTATCTTCAACACTAAAGAAAATTTAGTACTGTAACAAAGTTTTACTTTCAAAATTCTATTATCATGCTGGGCATGGT
>RJWT010004500.1:0-33212 GCA_004365215.1 Cuniculus paca
TAAATCCTCAAACAAACAAATAATCCAATTTAAAAATGAACAAAAGACCTGAGCCAACATTTTCTTCAGTGTCAGCAGATACCCAAAAATGTGCTCAACGTCACTCATCCTCAAAATCCAAATGAAAACCACAATAATACCATTTGACAGGTTTTATGGTATTATCAAAAGATAAGAGACAACAATGTTGGCAAAGATGAGGAGAAGGAAGTGACCCTTGAACAATTTTGTTCTGAATATTATGTGATGCAGCCATTATGGAAAATGGTTTGGAGATTTCTCAAACAAATGAAAATAGAATTACCATATGATCCAGCAATTCCACTTGTAAATATTGAAAGGAAAAGAATCAGTAAGACCCAGGTATCTATGTCTTAGCAGCATTTGCATTTAAATTTATATAAATAATGAACATGCAAAGAAAATGCAGTGCATGATACACAATAGAATATTACTCAACCACAAAGAGAATGAAATCTTGTCATTTATGAAAGCATGATGAACTCAAAAAGCATTATTTTAAATAAAATAATTCAGAAAACAGATACTATATGGAATCACTTTTAAATGGAATCTATAAAAAGATCAATTTCCTAAAAACAGAGTGTACATCAGTAGTTACTGAGGTTTAGGGATGGAAGAAAAGAAAGCAAAGATGTCCATTATAAGGACAAAATTTCAGTCATATAAAGCTGTGAATGTTTAGGAATTATTTTACCTACTTTTTAAAAAATCTTATTTTAAAGATAATAAAACCCAACAAAACAAAATAGAATAAATCCAGTCAAAACACAGCAGTCAAATTGGTACAGAACATCAAAACAGAGTAATAGGAAAACAACAATGGCTATCATAGTGTATCTTGTTATCTTCACAGTAGTTGTCCATTCCATCAGATACAACAAAATCAGACCTAAACAAAACAGAATAAAACCAGTCAAAACAGAATATTGAGTAAAGCAAAAAAAATTAATAAGAATATAACAAAATAGTGGGAACAATATTAGACTTCAAAAACAAGACAGAAAAAATCTCCCATATTTGCCATATTGTGTACTGTTATCCTCCCTATACATGCTCAGTCAGCCCCATGCCTGTAAATTCAACCAAACAATATAAACCTTCAGTGGCTTTTTGTACCTCAGTTGCTATCAGCTCAGGCTGACCTCCAAACCAGCTGGTGGCTTATGGGATGAGAGGGTTTGGTGATTTTCAGCCTGCACACTGGTAGGCTCACAGGAAGCACTAACTTTTCTCTTCCTGGGCCCTGCATGGCATGCAGGGCTTACCAGAAAGGCTGGCTAGTTGGCTCACTGATTGGCTCCTCCCAGTCCCAGCATGGCTGATTCTCGGGTATCGCTGACTTTTCTTTCTCTTCTTGGGCCTTGCATGAGCTGCACGACTTACCAGAAAGGTTGGCTAGTTGCTCATGTCTAAGTATGGCCAATTCTCAGGAGTTGCTGTCTGACTTTTCTTTCTCTTTTTGGGCCTCAAATGGTCCAGGAGGCTTGCCAAAAAGGGTGGCTAGTTGGCTCATTGATCGGCTTCTCCCACTCTCAGCATGGCCTATTCTTGGGAGTCACTATCTGACTTTTTTCTCTTCCTAGGCCTAATTATTTTACCTACTTTTTAAGTCCTAGGGATTTTAAATGTCAAATCACCGCCAACATGTATATTCCCAAGATCATATTCCCACTGACATATGTTTAAACTGCTTACACTATCAATATCAGTATTAACTGCTTACAATAGCAGCTTTTCCCAAAACTATTTATTTTCTAAATTATATTGGTATAGCTGTCTTTCTGGCAGAGGAACAGTTTTGCTTCCTACCTTGATTCTTGGTTAATTCCAAAACCTATCTGATGCCCTTGTGGTACACTTGATTTTCTAATTACTTTTCCTACAATGGTCAAAACCTTTCTGTAACTAATGTGGTAGGATTGGTAACATCCTGAGGGCCAGACCCTGCTACACTATTAGATTTCCGTCATGTTATACATTTGGATGCTTTCCTTGCTCCTCTATTTCTTTCAATACAAGGTTTGGTGTAGAGATGAAGTTTGCTTTCTGAATATTTATGATCAAGATCAGATATCCACAGACTTAGCTCTATTAACATTTTGACTTAAAATTCTTTGTTGCAGTGGGTCTTCCTGCATATTGTAGGAAATTGAGCAACTTTACTCAAGGGCTTTACCCATTAGATGTCACTAGTACTCTGCCAGGTGTGATAACCAAAAATGTCATTAGATATTGCCAAGTGGCTCCTGAGGGTAAATCACCTAGTTATAACCACTAGTTTAAGTTGTACAGATAGTATCTAACAAACTAACATCATCTCTGGTTGCCTTAAAAAAGGGGGTGATATCCTGCTTATGATAAGCACGGTTCTTACTGAGGTCTAGTCACAGCATGCCTCTGTGTACCTCTGAGTTACATAGTTTAAGACACTGACAAAACAGAAAGCTTCAAGAGTAGAGTAACTCAGAAGATGAATAATCTGGAGGTTCCTCACAGAACGTCTGGTCAGTAGAAGTGAGTTTAGTTTGGTATATAGAATAATGAGAAATAGCAATTTAATTTGTGCTGTTTTGTAGAGAACTTTGCAAAGTTCTTACAGAAAGATGTATTTTAACATGGTATTAAGAATTAGGTGTCTCAAAAGTTAAGTTTCTCATTACTACACATTCAGGCAGATACAAAATCTGAATGCTTTGGTAGGAATTCTGTACTGGAAGCTCCTTTCAGATAATAGTATGTCTCTCTCATTTTTCTAACATCTATGAAACTATCCATTACAGGTCTTTGGTGTTTGATATTTATTTGTGGCTCAGTCCTGCCACTTCATTTAAACAAAATCGCCAAGCACCAGAATGCTGAATGGGACAAGATCAAGTCACATTCTTATCACTCGTGCATGATCATCACCTGTCTGCTAGTGTGTCTGTCAGTGCTGAGCCCCAGTATGTGCTCAAAGAGTAATGACTAATCTGTATGGATTCTCTCTCACTATAAAAAAATTATGGATTACATAATATGATTAATTCTTTTTAAAGGATCAAGTGTCTTTTTAAATTGGTGGATGAAATAATCATGGGCTGATATTTTTTAATCACAAGGTAGCGACAACATGAAAAAACCTCCATTAACTTTTGAGTCCCATTTGCTCCATGTTTGGCTTCCTAGTAAACTGTACATTTCCTAAGTTTAAAACTGTTTCTTGGTTTTATGGCACTTCGTATCCAGTGGAGCATGATGTACACATAAGGCTCTTGTTGAGTACTACCCTTCATGTCCCAAGAGCGGCTACTGCATGACAAATTGCTTTCTCTGTCCAGCCAGCTGTTCAGGTGCCAGCTCCAAAGATACACAATCGTTAGGAGGCCCTGATGGGAGAAATCTAGTACAAGGCCTGTGTACTAGGCTCTCCTTCCATCTTTCATACTGACAATGGTAAAGGAGTGTACCAAGCCCTAGATCTCTCACTGTGTATAATGCCTGCTGTATCATTCACCTGTCACAGGAACCAGAGCAGTTAAGATCACTCACTTGGATGCAGAGAATATCTGAGCTCAAATCTCAGATCAGCTACTTACTAGTTTTGGGATTTCCACAAGTTACTCCATTTCTCATTGCTACGGAATCCTCAGTTTTGAAATAATTACATTTGAGGTAATGCATGGTAATTAGCTTAATTTACCTATTCCATAATGTATATACATATCCAACCATCACACTGTATAAAATTTGTTAATTTTAAAAATAACTAAAAATAATTACAAATTAGTTAATATATGTCAAACACTTAAAACACTGCCTGTATTATAATAAACTCTAATGCTAACTTACTTTGAAATGTACATGAGAGAATTAGTTTTTCTGAACCTTAAGGTGACTGTCATAGTGATTAAGATTTTTTTGTCAGGCATTAGGTGTTAGGACTGCCTGCCTCAGCTTTCTTTTTTCATTACTAAGAAAACTCAGACTATTTACCTTTTCAAGTGGGAATGGAGCAAATCTGGTAATAAAGTGAATAAATACAGCACTTACCAGCAAAAAAAGCTAAATTTCCAGCAAAATATATGAAGAAATCCTGCCACTTAGTCCCTTGTGGTGCTCGATCTTCAATATTGTATTCAGACCACTCAGACAATGGCTTTCTCAGAATTGCTGACCCACCTAATGTGCTTTGTAAGGGCGGGACAAGGTAATGACAGTGGTCTCTTCTCCCTGCATCCCATCTCTGTCTGACCTCTTTTGTTGTGCAGGAGCGGGTTCATAGGCTGATTGCCTTCTTTCTTTAAGGTTGACTTCTTTCCTTCATTCTTTTCTTGTGGAGGGCAGAGTTCTTTCCTGAGCCAATGGGGGTCCTCAGACTTACAACGAAGGGGAAGAGAAGAGTGAGAATTGAAAAAAAAAAAAAAAAACTGAACCTACCCTTAAAATCAAATAAAATTTCAATTGAATGACCTGAACTAGCAGTTTTAAGGAGCGAATGATGAGGTTCTGTTTGGAGGTTGAGAAATGCAATCATCACTGAAGGATTAAAATGAATAGTGCAATGAACCTTCGTCCTTTCTCGGTGCCTCCGCGACCCCTCCCCTTGATAAACACTCAAATCTACATGGGTGCACCCCATTTCAGAGGGTAATTATCCAAACTGTCTAGAACAAACAAAACAAGTGCAAATGTTATGTCCGTGTTTAATGAAGACTTTGGAGTGGCTCAGTGAAGTGAAACCCATTCTGCTCTGGTCACGCTTTCCCATCCCTGACCCCTCACACAGGCAGCCAATAAGAGGTCTCATTAGAAATTCAGAGTCTCTGAGGCTCGGATTTAATAACAAAACTGGCACCTGTCATTTTTTCTATATATCAGCTGCACTCTACTGCTTTAACCATTAAAAACTACTCATCTGGGGGAAAACGTAAAGTGACTGCTGACGAATATTTACTCTTCAGACCCGCAGTCACCCCTGAAGAAGTCGTGAGGTGTGTGCCGCTAATTGTGGGGAAAAAAACTGCCAAGAAATTATTCATATGATTTAATTTCCACTGCCTCTTTCTATTTTTATCTATATGCCTTAATCTCAGAGTGATGTGGGCATTCATACCTTTGCACACTCAAGCAGCTGCTTTTCTATGGTGAAATAAAGACTCAAGGGGAATGTCTGAGTTTGTATCTGTGATGTATGCATGCATTCCTCTATCTCTAGATTTACAGGGAATAAAAGGTGTAATCTTATTCAAACTCTTTTGATAATACTGGGAGTGGAACCCAGGGTCTTCCACATGCCAGTCCAACAATCTATGAGTGAGCTGCCTCCCTAGCGCCCACCCCCATGTTTATATTTTGAGACAGAGTCTCTCTAATTTATCCAGGCTGGCACTCCTCAAACTTTCAATCCTCCAGTCTCAACCTCCTGACTAGTTAGGATTACAGGTATGCACCATTACATCAGCCCAAAATAAATTTTTAAATGTTCATATAGATAAATAGTATTTAAAAGAAGATCTGAGCTTCATTGATATAAACTGATAAAACTCATGCACTCTGATGCTGGGCATGGTGTTGTGTGCCCATTTTCCAGCTATTCAGGAAGCTGAAGAAGAAGGACTGCTTGAGTCCAAGAGTTTGGGGCCAACCTGGACAACAGTGTGAAATGTCCAATCTGGAAATAATTAAAAACTGAATGAAGAATAAAAATAAAAATCAATCGTGAAGTGTAGGCATAAAATTCTGAAATACAACTGGTAGTTCTGGAAAGGAAAATTACAGCATTTTTATAATCATACAGACCCTGAACATTTTACTTTTTATTCTTTAGTTTATTAATTATTTTTTGAGACAGGCTCTCATGATGCAGTCCAGGCTTGCCTCGAACTAGTGGTGATCCTCCTGCCTCAGCTTCCCAAGTGCTGGGACTACAGATGTGCAACACCATGCCCAAAAACTCTAAACATTTTAAAACCACAAAACATTAACAAAAAATACTTCCTACTGTAACAATCTTATATATGAATTCTATAGGAAAAAGAATAATGTGCCCATATCCAGGATTACCTGTTTTGATGATATCCTACTTTGTCTTATATAATGTCTTGTATATTGTTTCTTCTAGCAAAAGAAACTTGAGAAAAATATTTTTGAAAAAAAGGCTAATCTCAATTAATATGAGTAGGCCGTCTATTATGGTACCTGACAATCACACTAATATATTTTATCTTATCCTGTTGTTGGTTTCAACCTCTGACTCTTATTGATTTTGGAACTAACTTGTCACTGCTAGGTATTCATGAGTTAACAATTTTCATAAAATTTCTAAGAACAGAATCACCAGTAGATATGGCAGAGCTTCCTCCATAAAGAATCTGAATTGAGAGTATTGCCTTCCAAGAATCTTTTAGTGATTCAATGAGGAAAATAACATGATGATCTTTTTTCATAGCAGATCCAATAAGGGTAAAGAATAATGTGTGCTATATGAGGAACATACCTGCACACAAAAAATGTGATACACGACAAGTCTCTAACCAACTTTATACTGAATGAAGAAAAGCTTAGTTTCATTTTAATGGCATTAATCTGTTCAAAAATCACAATCTGATTGGCATCAAATTTATGTGCACTTCCTTTCTGACCAAACTACAAATTCTTCACATCTCTTGGCTCTGTCATTTTGCTCCTGATTCTCGATGTAGCTCTGTTTAAAAGCAGCCAATGTTACTGATGCCACAGTGGGCTGCACTGATATTTCTCTAACAGATTAATCATTCCACTACCTTTAAATTCAGCTTAATACAAAGTCTTAGAACATGGACTATGCAGACAAATTGTTCCCAATAATGAAACATGCATGAGCTCTATTCAGCTTTCTAAGAGTTCCCATTCCCAGGTGAAACTTCACACACTTGATCTTTACTGTCTGCATTCCTGTCAGCATTCTAGTCTTCTGAGCTCAAACCACTACCACTAATCACTGTCCTTACAACATACTAGTAGTTTCTTTCTTTTTTTTTTTTTTTTTTTTTTTTTTTTTTTTTTTTTTTTGCAGCACAGGGATTGAACTCATGACGTCGCACTTTCCAGGCAGGTGGTTATGCCACTAAGCTAAATCCCGGGCCCCATACTAGTGGTTTCTTAACTCACATCTCCAAACCTTTCCAATCTCCTCTTATAAACCAGTTCTAAAAGCATCTGTAGCACATGATCAGATACAATCACAGCAACAATTATTGGTGCTAATTTTCTGTATGAGTGTTTTCCAGTTGCTGGGACAAAATACTTCATACATGAAGTTTAAAGAAGGAGAGGTTTATTTTGACTCATGTTTTTAGATGGTTGGGTCCACAGTTGGAGGACTACAAGGCAGAACTGCTTAAAGAACATGATGAAAGAAAACTGGTCAACCCATGGAAATCAGGAAGCAAAGAGAGAAGGCAGAGACCAGGGGCAAGAATACACTTTTCCCAATTATGTCCACAATGACTCATCTCTTTTAATGAGACCTCACCTCCTGACAGCAGATTCGAATAGGAACTCAACAGTGGATTAATCCACTCATGAGAATAGTGCCCCCATGGTACATTCAACTTTCAGAAGTCCCTTTTCTGAATACATAAGGCTTTGGGAGAACATTTTAAATCTAACAAACTGCTATGAAAAACAGTGCAGAATTCCACCAAAAAACAGGTAATGTGTATTGACATTCATTTGTGAAAGCTGAAAAATCTTCTATCATAGAAGAAGGATGAGAAACATGGTCATCTAAGACTGGAATGGGGAAGAGGAATGGAAGATGGAAAAAGGTTAGATAAGGTGTACCAAAATACATTTAAATAGAAGGAAATACTTCCAGTGTACAATACCATAGTACTGATTCAGCTCTTGTTCTTCAGTCTTCAAGATCTTGTGGTATATTTCAAAACAACTAGAAGAGAATTTCTTCAACACATAAAAATGATAAATGTTCGTGGTAGTAGAAAGACTAATAACCCTAATTTGATGATTAAACATTATAAACATATATCAAAGTATCAAACTGTGCCCCATAAATATGTACAAATACTACATGCCAACTTTTTAAAGAGGAAAAAAATGAATTATCACTTTTAAGACATTTTTTTAAAAAGATTAACCTTTGAAATAATAAAGGGATAATTTCACGTATGCTTCCATCAAGAATTAAAATTACTGCTTATGCTTTATTTCCCTTCTTGTTGGAGACATCTAGGTTACATTGAAAGTGTTCACTTCATCATAAGACTGCCCTAAAAATATTCGTGTTCTGTCCTTCATAAAAGCCATAGGATTGAGAATATCAAAAAAATAATTTAGAGTAAATTCCATTAACAAGACATGGATACACACACATCCCAATACTCAGGCAGGCTGAGGCAGAAAGATCACCATTTTGAGACAAGCCAGGATAGTTTATCAACTCAGGAACATTCTGCAGCAAAATCAAAAATTCTAAAAGGGCTGAGGATATAACTCAGTGCAAGGGTCCTAGGTTCAATCAGCAGAATTGCAAAAAAAAAAAAAAATCCATGATTGTTTTGTGACCTGAATATTTAACAATATTCTTCACCAGCCTTTTAGAAACATCATTAAGGAGTGTGCTTGGGATTATTATATTTTGGTAATAAAGAAGTTACAAGAAAAGCCTGACTCGTCTCTTGAACTCATACCTTGGTGAGTTGTTCTTTTCATACTTTACAGATTAACAATATTATTACCAGTAATATTCAAGTGAATAATTGTCAGATTTTTAAAGCTGCCTAGGTATAATTTTTAAACTCTCTTAAATATGCCAGGGAGGGGGAGATGCTGAAGTGAACCTCCATACAGTTAGAAGACAGCCTCTCATCTTGGCATGGAAAAGAGCTGTGTTCTTAAATTTTCATAACAGAATGTCAATTCCTGCTTGCACATCTGATATATTAAGTATGTGGATCTTTGTTTAATCTCCAACCCAGAATGTAGACACTCCAAGCACTTTTCAGAAAATTCAATTTTAATTGCCTTTGATCCTGTGTTTCATACAACCTTCTTTGGATATGTCTAATATTTAGGATATCTAGTGTTATTTGAGTTTTTCACACAAGAATGTACGCATTTATATGTAGACCTCTGTAAATATGCAAGTGTGTTCATCTTATGTAAAACTATCCAAGAAACCATCTACATTCTTTCCCTTATTCATTTAGCAAGCATTTACTAAGCACCTATGATAATCAGATTCTGTAATGGCTGATACAGAAGGAGTACAAACAATGGAGAAGTTTCTGCCTTCCAAAGAAAAGGAAATTCAGAGGTATTTGCACTAAAACAAATTTATTAGGGCATGGGATGATATAAATTAATCTGGAGCCATTCCTAGATAGAAATAAAAGAATGTGATTACGAGGTCATAGGTAAATCTACTGGTGCTGTTATCCCAATGCAAATTTAGAATAAAAGTAGCTTTTCCTCTTTCAACAAACTCATGCTCCATACATAAGTGGATACAGAGATGCAGTGCTGAAACTACCCATGCAAATGTTTCTTTGTTCTTTCATTCAAATGATTCCAAGTCAAAAGATCTGGAAAACAGGATAAGGCTTTCTAACTTGATTGTAACAAAATGTTGTCCACATATGATACATTGTATTTATTTTCTTCACTGCAATGTGTGGTGTTTTTTTTTTTTTTGATCTTCCTATTTTTTATTTTTTCCACTTAAAAAAACACATATTACTCATTGAGTTGGTTGTCATTTGGAGAGATGTAATACGTAAGTGTCAGAAATTCTTCTGTGGCTTTTCATTACCCAGTTATTAGCTCTGGAGAAAGTATACAGTTACATTGGTAAGATTACAGAGTACTGAATTCACAGCAGTGCAGGCAGCTAAAGCCATAGAGAATATATGTGAAAAATCAGGAAGTAATGGAGTAGAATGCATACCTTTGTTTAGTTCCTAAGGCTCTAGTACTGTGTTGAAGTTACATGATCTTGTATTTATACACTATTTGAGTTTAAAGTTGGTATATTATAATGAATAATTTAATAAAGCTACAGCCTAAATGCAAAGGGGAAAAAACCTAAAACGTAATTACAACCTTGTGAAATGCCTTCCACAACAGCAGAAGTCTTAAGGGCAAGTGGATTTAATACATTCAATGACTAGCATATCATAATAATTCAAATTTGATTTTCTCTCTTCTGTAGTTCCTACCTCAAAAATATTGCTTATTGTTTCATTAAGTATTAAAAATGCTGAATTCTGATGGTAGAATAATATTGTACAGTTGAACATAGCATTCATTTTTACTCCTAGTCTTTGTTGACTCATACTTTTCTCCCAATTAAGATCCTTCATTTTCTAGAGATAACTCTGTAAAAAAAGGAGCTACTTGAAAGTAAAAATTATAAATTTAATAAAAATATATAATAATTACCTGGCATGACCCAGCAACAGAGTATTTTGGGTAGTAAATTTTATTAATTGTGTAGTTAATTTAATATGGAATTTATTCCTCTTTGTTTCAGGCCAGGCTGAATATTTTTTAAAAGTGTGCCCACTCATCCTTCTTTCTTAATATGTAGAGCTAAATTTCTTCCCATTTGAGGATATTATGCTTCAAATATGCCATGGTTGGAAAAACCATAGTTGGCACAAAAAGAGTTTATTTAAATAAAATTAAGGGGTTAAGATTAAAACATGATTACTATGCAATACATATGTACACATTTTAAGAAAAAAAAATTCTTGAATGCAAACATTACCCCTAAAACATAGAATTGCTAGATAGCTCTTCTCATAAAATACTTTCTTATATAATTCAAGAAATATTCCTGGAAAGTAGATTCCCTCAAGAAAACTCTAGATCTTTACATTTTTTTCTAATTAGAACCTTTAACTTAAAAATCAAGATCTTGTGCACTTTGGAATCTGCCTTATTTCAGTATCTTAAGTATCAGTAATATATCTTATAACCATGTTACTGTTTCACAGATAATCAAAGCACTCGAAGTATACACAACCAGTAGTGCTTTTTGGTGTATTTATTTCTTTATTTGAAATTTACTTCTACTTTAGGTCTACATAGATGCTAATTCAACTTTGGTAGGTTAGGAATTCCATTTCCTCGTTGTCCTGGAATCACTAAATCTTTGAGTTCAAATGGTAATGTAGATCTTGTGGGTCCTCCATCCACATGAAGACACTAAGACATTGCCACATCTCCATTGCTCACTGTGGGATGATTGGTCTACACAGTTTCCCTGATTTACTTGTTTCTTGGCCTGCAGTGCATTGGTGCTATTCTGTCATAGTTGAAAAGTCTTCATGTCACAAGATTTGAATCTGCTTATTTTTTTGAGACAAGGTTTCTCTGTGTAGTTCAAGCTGACCTTGAACTCAGTATGTAGCCCAGGCTGCTCTTGAACTCACAGAGATCCTCCAAATACCTTTATTCTGAGTTGTGTCTGCTATTCCCAACATCTTCACTCCAGGCCTCAACAACAGGAATTTTCAACTGCTTCCTGCAGCTTACATCTATGTTGCTTCAGTCATATTACTTGCTTTTTCTGTCCTCTAAAATTTAATAGTTTTATATATTAAAATATCTCTGTTGACATATCTAGCATGATTTTTCTGATCATACACCTCCAAGAACTAGCAATCTCTCAATATGTGCCTTCAACGATTCACAAATGATTGAGAAAGCATAAAGGCAGCATTTAGCTGTTATAGTTATAGTTACACCAGTTGAGATCATCAAATATCTGTTCTGATTAGTGAGTGTCAAAGGTATAATAACTATTAGACATTTTGCATATACTTTGGCTGTCATATCAGATACTGAGATTATCCTTCTAATATTTTCTACTTATGGTATGTGAGACTTATTGTATATACTTCACTTAACTGTAGACATTACTGGTAGATGAAAACCTAGTATGCTAGGGTTAAAGACTAAGATTTAGGAATGTAGCTCAATGGAATGTATCTCATAACCATGGGCAAAATCTTAGGTTTGATTTCTTTTTAAATTTATGTTAAAGAGAATAAAACAAAACAAAACAAAGCAAAACAAAACAAAACAAAGCAGAACAAAAAGATCAGAACATAACAACACAAGCAACCCAGGACTTCAAAAAAGGTAACAAGAAGTCGACAGTGGCTACCATAATGTCTCTTGTTTTCTTTGAAATAGTTGTCCATACCTTCACACAAAATAAATTCAAACAAAAGAAAAATGTATTAAACCAATCAAAACAAAAGAATGAAAGCATTATAGGCCTTCAAAACCAGAAAAAAGGAAATCAACAAAGGCTACCATAATGTCTTTTATTTTCTTCAAAACAGCTGTTCATACAATCACATACTGAAATCAAATAATAGAAAACAGACTAAAACCAACCAAAACAAAGAATAAAAGCATTATTTAACTTCAAAACAAGATGATAGGAAATCAGCAATGGCTACCATAATGTCACGTTTTCTCCTAAGTAGCTGTTCATACCATTACACATAATGAAATCAATCCTTGTAAACTGTTTAGGAGAAGTTCCAGGAATGTATAAGACTATACATGTACATTTATCCTTTCTGTATTAGAGGGAAAAACAAAACAAAACACAAGAAAAACAAGAAACAAAAGAGAAAAATAAGTAATAACAGAGAGTCCAAAACAATATAGGCCTTCAAAACAAGGTGGCAGGAACATAACAAAGGTTGTTATTTTGTATAGTTATCTTCAAAAGAGTTACTCGGATTACCAGATATAGAGTTTTGGGGTCTTCTCTGTAGAGTATTAGATTATCTGTAAATAATGTAATTTCTTCCTTTGCTGTCCTTATTTCTTTTATTTCTCTATCTTGTCTTATTGCTCTAGCTAATGTTTCCAGCACTATATTGAATAGGAGTGGTGATAGTGTACATTCTTGTCTTGTTCCTGATTTTAGAGTGAAAGCTCTTGGTTTTTGACCATTTCATTTGATGCTGGCTGTTGGTTTGTCATAGATGGCTTTTATCAGATTGAGGTAAAGACCTTCTATTATAATTTTCCATAGGGTTCTTATCATGAATGAATGTTGGACTTTATCAAAAGCTTTTTCTGCATCTATTGAAAGGATCATGTGATTCTTATCTTTAACTCTAATGATATGGTGTATTACATATAATAGTTTGCATATGTTGAACCATCCCTTCATTCCTGGAATAAATCCCACTTGGTTGTGGTCTATAATCTTCTTGATGACTTGCTGCATTCTGTTTGCCAGTATTTTATTGAGGATTTTTGCATCTATGTTCATTAGAGACATTGGCCTGTAGTTCTCTTTTTTGGCTGAGTCTTTCTCTGCTTCTGGTATTAGGACAATACTTGCTTCCAGGAATGAGTTAGGAAGGACTGCATCCCTTTCAATTTCATTGAAGAGTTTGAGGAGTGTTGGCATTAAGTCTTCCTTGAATTTCTTGAAGAATTCAGTTGTGAATCTATTAGGACCTGGACTTTTCTGGGTTGGCAAGGTTCTAATTAAATTTTTCAACTTCCTTAACTGAAATTGGGTTATTTGGCAGTTTTGCATCTTCTTGATCCAGTTTTGGTAATTGTTGTGTTTCTAGGAATCTGTTCATTTCTTCTGTGTTATTGAAAATATGAGAGTAAAGTTTTTTGAAGTACATATTGATGATCTTCTTTATTTCCACAGGGTCTACAGTGATTTTACCCTTTTTATTCCTTACTGCATGAATTTGAGTTTTTTCATAGGTTGGCTAGGAGTTTATCAATTTTATTTATTCTTTTAAACAAACAACTTTTCTATTTATTAATTCTTTGTATTGTTTTCTTAGTCTCTGTTGTGCTAATTTGTGCTCTGATCTTTATAATTTCTTCCCTTCTTTTGACTTTGGACTTGACTTATTCTTCTCTTTCTAGATTTTTGAGGTGTAGTATCAGTTTGTTTACTTGTGTTCATTCTGTTTTCCTGATTTGAGAATTTGCCACAGTAAATTTCCCTCTGAGGACTGCTTTCTTTGTATCATGCAGGTTCTGGTAAGTTGTATTTGTATTTTCATTTGCTTGTAGATATTGTTTAATTTCTTCTTTAATTTCCTCTGTGACTCATTGATTGTTTGGGATTGTATTATTTCATTTCCATGTGTTTATGGAGTTTTTCCAGTTTGTTTTGTCATTAATTTCCAGTTTCATGGCAGCGTGATCAGATAACACGCATGGGCTAATTTTGATTCTTTTTTTTTTTTTTGCGGCACCGGGGATTGAACTAATGACTTTGCACTTGCCAGGCAGGCGCTTAGACCGCTGAGCTAGATCCCCAGCCCATAATTTTGATTCTTTTGCATTTACTTAAACATATTCTATGGTTTAGTATATGGTCTATTTTAGAGAATGTCCCATGTGCAGCTCAGAAGAATGTATGTTCTGATGCTGTTGGATGGAACACTGTATACATCTACTAAATCCATTTGTTCACAAGTTTGATTGACTTCTCTTATTTCTTTGCTGATTTTCTGTCTAGTTGATCTGCCTCTTTGTGTCAATGGTGTGTTAAGTTGTTCCATTATGATTATGTTATCTCTTATTTGATTTTTCATTTCTGTTAATATTTGTATTATGTAGATGGGTGCTCCCATACTTGATGCATATATATTTAAAATTGTTGTCTGTTCCTCTTGAAGTTTTCTTCTAACCAGTATGTAGTGACCTTCTTTATCTCTTTTGATCATTCTTGGTTTGATGTTCACATTGTCTGTGAACAGAATAGCTACTCCTGCTTTTTTTGGGTTCCTGTTGCATGAATTATTGTTTTCCATTCTTTGAATTTCAGTCTATGAATTTCCTTTTGAGTTAGATGGGTTTCTCGTAGACAGCATATGGTTGGATGTTGTTTCTTGATCCATTCTGCCAGTCTGTTTCTTTCAATTGGTGAATTAAGACCATTTACATTAATGGTTATAAGTGATATATTTTGGCTTATTTTTGTCATATTATCTCTCTGCTGTTGTTTCTTTACCTTTCCCCTCAGTTTAATTGTTTGCTTTGCTTTGGTATTCTTGAAGTCATAGTTATTTTTATGTTTGTCTAGAATAACTTTTTGTATTCTTTGCAGGGTTGGTTTGGTGATCATCAAGTTCTTCAGCTGTATCTTGTTTCTCCATCAATTTTGAAGAATAGTTTTGCAGGTACATCACTCTGGGTTGGAAGTCATTTTCCTTTAGGATTTGAAATACTTCACTCCATGCTCTTCCTGACTTCATTTTTTGTGTTGAAAATCTGCTGTGATTCTGATGGACTTTCCTTTATAGGTAATTTGTTTATTTTCTCTAACAGCTTTTAATACTCTGTTCTTATGTTGAATATCTGGAATGTTGATTATTATATGTCTGAGTATATATTTTGGTTATGACTAATCAGAGTCCTATATGCTTCACTTATCTGTATGTCAGTTCCCTTTCCCATGTTTTGGAAATTTTTGGCTATTACTTCTGTAAATAGTCTTTTTATATCATTTGTGTTGTCACCTTCTTTTTCATTTACATTTATCAATCTTATATTTTTTTCTTTGCATCATCTTGCAATTGTTGAATTAATTGTTATTTCTTGAATCCTTGCTATTTTCAAAAGATCTTTCCTTTCTTGTGCACTAGCTTCAATCTTGTCTTTGAGGTCTGAAAATCTATCTTCACATTCACTGAGGCAGTTTTGCCAGCTTTTGATGGAATTTTTGATTTCCTGGATATCTCTTTGAATCTATTTCATGCATTCCAATTCTTTCTTATATTGTCCATTCATGGCTTCCATCATTTTGCAGTGCTTGTATTTTTTAACTATGTCTTCTTTAGATGTGTTCAGCATCTCTTTCATTACATTTATAATTTCTTGTTTTACCTGGGAGATTATTTGTGGTCTGATTTCCTTTACAGTTTCATGGAGTTGTTTCTTTACTTCAGTTGCTATCATTTCAGAAGTTTCAGGTGTGTGGCTTACACTTTTTCCTATGTCCATGTCTCCTAGGTTGTTTGGGATGGGCTGGAGGTTTGAGATTGCTTCTGCTCTTCCATTTTTTCACTTTCATTTCCCTGGGGCAGCTGAATGCAAAGTCTCAGTTGCTTTCTGGGTTGAGGATGGCTGTCTGTACTGCAGCAAGTTTCCTCAGTTGAGTGGGAGTTGTTATGCAGGCCTTACTGGGTCCCTAGTGGCCCTTGAAGGTTCCCCAAATGGGGGCAGTAGGCTGGGCAGGGCCCTAGTAGGTTCTGAGTGGCATAACAATGCTGTACAGCTGGGAGGAGTATGCTGTGCAGGCGTTCATCTCATGCCATGCTGTGCACTGAAGATCCCCAGCTGCTTGGGGTCACTGGGTGGGGCCCTACCAGGTTCTGAGCAAGGTTCTGTGGGACATAACAAGGCTGCACTGCTAGGCGCAGTTCACTGTGCAACCCTTCAGCTCGCACCACACAGCCCACTGAAGCTCCCCAGCTGCTTGGGCTCACTGGGCGAGGCTCAACCAGGTTCTGAGCAAGGTATCACGGCTGCACAACTTGGTAGAATTCACTGGGCAGGCCTTCAGCTCATGCCATTCCTAGGTTTGATCTCTGGTATTGCCAAAAAAAAAAAAAAAAAAAAAAAATATATATATATATATATATATATATATATATATATATATATGCCTAGAACTCCAGCCCTCAGGGAAGCTGAGGCACGAACTTAGCCTCAAAATAAAAGTTTGGAGCAAACATAGTGCAATGCAAAGGTCCTGGGTTCAATCCCCTGTAAATCAGTCAGTCAGTCAATCAATAAATATATCTAACCAAAAACTAAAAACATTTCCTGGCTTGAATTTTCTTGATACTAATACAGACCAAAGAAAAATTTGACTCAATCATTTGTGTTATATGCTTAATGCTAATTTTATTTGAACATGAACAGTTTCCTAGATAAACCAGGTATTGATTTTGTGCCTCTAACCCATCAAATGAGCTATTGGCATCCATACATACACTACATAAGTGAGTGTTAATGGAGCTAATAGTGTAGCAGGAGAAAGGAGTGTCAGAAATGTGGAAATGTGACTTGTAGCTGAGGGAATACAAGCCATATTACGTCATGTATATCTTGTTGTCAAAGGTGACATAGTGAATTTGCAACTGTCAGGCGTCCCCGAAATGTCTTTTTCCAGATAGAAGCACCAGTGAAAATCTTATACTAACCAAGTATGTTGAATCCTACATTTGTCAATAGAAGTCTTTCATAGGAAATAGTTTGCATAAGTGCCTGCAGACTTGATGTCTGAGTGGAATGTGGTTGCTTCTGTCCTGAGTCAACCCCTACACAGTATTTCCTGAACTGACATCTCGGAGCTATCTACAGCACAGCCATGTAGAACGGTTACACAAAGTGTTACATTCAGGCTTGGTATCAATCAGCTCTAAGAATGGGAACTAATATTTGAGAACCACTTCATTATTGGAATTAATAATCTCCTTGTTGTGTGATACATAATAATGGGCAACATGTGTTGAATGTGTCGCATGGCTGTTTTAAAAGTGCTTCATATGCATTACCTTATTTGCCCTTCAGCATGATCCTATTAGCAGCATCATTGCATAAATAAGAAAATAGAGACATTGAAAGTTATATGCTCTGGCAACACTGCACAACTACTAATTGGGAAATACAAGGCTTACACCAACAGAGTATGGCTCCAGTATCTTCACATTCATCCTCTGTACCACACTGCCTCTGTCACAACCATTAAGGCTTGAATGTGATCATTAATCCTGGCCCCCTCTCAAATATCCAAGTTCCAAAGAATCATCAAGATTTCCAGTAATGAATTTGAATTATACATGAGAGAAATAAAATGCCTATGCCCAAACATTTGTTCATCTCTAAAGGCAAAGAAATATGCCTATTCTTTGTGTTATTAACAATCCTTTATTTATGGAGCTCCAGTGAAAAAGTTTTTATGAAATCAGTCAATGCCATGTAGATTAATTTTACCTGAAATTACACCTAAGCTTACCTGTTTTTATTTCCTTTTAATGAATACACATCTAGTATTTCACTGTGACACAAAACTTTGCAAAATATTTTTAATTGTTATGAGCAATTCAAAACATTTTGTATCTTGCCTTATATCATGGACATTGGACCTGAAAGAAAGTGAGAAAATGCTTTTGTGATAACACAGGCATTCCCTGTAATTCAAAATACCCAATGCACACAGTGTGAAAGTGCTAAGTGTAAAATTAAAAATAAATAAATAAACTAGAAAGAACCTGTGTAGTTTGTTTCTGCATATTTGAACATTTTATGGGAAGGCTGTAAATCTGTGGTATAATTCATGTGTCATCTAGCTCATGTTTTTTAGTAGTTAGAAAATTATTAAAAGGTGTTTTTATTGTCTTAACCATTTGAAACTAAATGGTTTGTTTTTATTATACTTAGTTGACGCTTATATGATTATGGAGGCTATCAAAATATATTAGTTGAGTTTAGTAAAGGGGTAATATTTTTGAGAGTACTGACTCAGTTTCAAAAAGAAAAACTTTAAGTATATTGATTTGTTTTCTAGTGATCAGAGAAGAGAGAGTTAAACAATCTTTTATACAGTAATATTCCATAAATAGACCTCAGAAGCAAGATGTTCATTGAAGTAGAGGTCAGCAGTGTTCTCAAAGGACGTGGAACACAGCAGGTAAGAATAAATGATATGAGGTCAAGTAGAAATGAATTTGAATTCTGAATTCACCAGTATGTAATCTTTCCATAGTTTATGAGTACATCATGGCAAGAGACTGTGTTTATTAATGTGTGCAGATAACAAGTACTAAATGAAAAAGCTCAAGACTGAGTTGTGTGAATTTAATTCTGTGCCACACATTTGCTGAATCAATTGGTATTTAAAGATGAAAACATCTACTCTTTCTTTGTGATTCATTTTCTGTGACTTTATACCAACCCTTCTTTTCCTGCTCCCATTTTAACCCCTTCCTTCTTTATCCTCCTTGCTTTAACCTTTGTTGCACACTATAAAATGTAGTCTTCTTTAGTTATTTTCATCTGCACAAAATCATGAGGTCCTCGAGAACCAAGTGGTTAGCTTTATATCACTAGCTCTTAGCACAGGGACAGATGAGTTGCGAACACTCATTATTTACTAAATAAATGAAAAAGTGACTGAAAGGTAAACAATAAAAATGGAATTTGGGGTTTAGCTGGGTTTTTTCAAGGCTCAAATGAAAATGTAGTATTTCCAATAAATGACAAGAGAATGTTTGATTGAAAACACTTGGATTTAAGAGAAAAAGGAACACAAAATACAGGCAACAAAATCTGATGATAAGCCAATTAACCGTCCATTTAACTATTGTGACAGTTAATAATGGAGAGAAAAGGAAGATATTTTGTAAATTCAGAAAACTGAGAGTTAATGACTAGGGCAAGAATGACCAACATATAAATTTATCTTTTTGCCTTCAGGGAAGGGCAGTATTAAAACTATTTTACAGAGATGAGATTCTATTCTATTTTTTTAATCTCCAAAAAAGTACTGTCATAAACATTTTAGTAAATAATTGTTTGTGTTGCCTTAGACTTAGATCTTATTTATGATTTTTATTTTCATAAGTGATTTACATGAACTATCAGTATGGAACAAAAGGAAGATTAAGAAAGAAATCATTTATCCATCATTAGTATTTATTTACAACAACACAATTTATTGAGATCCTAATGCTCTGGAGAACTTTCCTCTTATGCCCAGCTAGACTAATGCTTGCTGTTTTTAGGATGTGTGTAAAGTTGCATTTTTGCATATACTTTGGGGTCTAGTTGTAGAATTCATTTTTTCTATTAGTTTTTTAAAATTTTTTGTAAGGTGTAAAAACAAATCATTGGAGATTTTTCAATTAATTTTATTTTAATTTAATAAATGATAATTACATATAAACTAAGCAATTTCTCATCTTTCAGCTTCACATGCATGCACAAAAAATTGTTGGCATCTTGAAGCAGCAGTTCCCCAAGACAGTCTTCGAGTTTATTACTAGGGTAATACAAACAGAAATAAAGCAAACAAACAATTTCTTTTCAGTTGATCAGATATTTCAGAGTCAGACATCTGAGAAAAATCTAACTTATAGCAACGTTTTTTAATTGAAATAGAATTTCCCACTTTAAAATATACAGTTTAGTGGGTTTTAGATGTTAAGTACTATCACTACTTAATTACTGATCATTTCACCACACCAAAATGAAACTTCACACTTGTTAAGTGTTACTGTCCATTTCATATCAGCTCAGTCCATGCAAAAAGTAATGTTTTTATCTCCATGAATTTGCCTAATTTGAAAAATTTAAATAAATAGAAAAAATAATTTGTTGCCTTTTGTGTCTGGATTTCTTCATTTAGCATAAGTTTTTGAGGTTCATCCGTATCAGTGCTGGCATAACTATGTCATGCGTGCAGCAGCGCACACACAAAGTCCTCTCTGTTGCCACACAAGCCAGGTCATGTCAACAGCCAAGCTTCTGATAAGAGTTTTCTTCTAAACTAAAACCTTAGCAAACTTAATGACAGTGTTGGAACTTTTCAATACATGAGTGAGTTTTGGGTTGCAGTTCAGGAACTTGATCTCTAAAAGACTCACCATCACTGATCTATATTATAGTATGCATCAGTACTTTCTTCCTTTTAAGGCAGAATAATATTCCATTGTGTGGATATACCCCATTTTCAAAATCTATTTATTAGATGATGGACATTTACAATGATGCTACATTTTGAATATTATGAATGATGCTTCTTTGAACATTCTTGTCCAGGTTTTTGTATGATTACCTAATTTCCAGTCTCTTGGGCATATACTCAACAGTGATATTACCTTGTCATATGTTAACTCTTGTCATATAATTAACATTCTATTATAGTCAGGGTTAACAAGAGGATAGATTTAATATGGAACATGTAATTTATAGAATTATTTTTTAATATTCACACCAAAAGTTAAATGGGAAAGAATGTGGGAGATCTGTCCACACACCAGAGACCAAAGAATCCAGCTGAGGGCCTGAATCTCATGGCAATGCCCTACACGAGTCCAACTGAGGCCCACAACAGTGTTCTTCATGAGTCCAACTGGAGTTCTAGAGCCCACAACAATGTCTCATGCAAGTCCATATCAAGGATCTGCACTGGGAAGGCCCAAAGGTCAGTGGTGGAAGCTATAAAGTCTGCACCAGCGGGGTGAAGGATCTGTGCCAACAGGTTGAGATATCTGCACTGGAGACCAGAAGTGACAGTCAAACTAAAGACCAGAGCTCCCTACAAAGAGAACTGCAACCATCCTTAGTGACAACAAGGACCCAAGCTCCTCCAGAAATGAGAACAGCTGGGTTCATATCAGGAAAACCGGTGTGACAAGTTTCTTCAGGAGAATCAACAGCATACTATCTTGCCCTCCAATTTTGCTTTTATGCTGTTGGCAACAATCCTCAAGTGGGCCTTGCACCCCAACACCATGCAGATTCAGTGCAACAGGGTGTTAAAAGTTGACCATTAGTAAATCCCCACACCTTCCAACAAACTGACAAAAGTGACTGCACTATTTCAGATTTGCACCAGCAATGTGTTTCTAATTTCTGTACATCTTTGTCAACATTTTTTGTTGTTTACATTTAAAAAAAATTCCGATCATTCTGGTGCATGTGAAATGGAAACATTTTTGAATAATTTTCCTATTTCTGTGTAATAGAATCAGACAAAAGCAATTATTTCCTTTTCCTTTTTCTGCACTGGGGCTTGAACCCAGGACCTTCATACTAAGCTACATACCCAGCCCTCCCCAATTTTCTTTGTTTTGAAACAAGATCTCACTAAGTCCCTATCTTGCCCAGGCTGGACTCAAACTTGTGAGGCTCCTGCCTGAGCTCCCCAGAGCACTAGGATTACAGGTGAACACCACTATGTCTTGCTTTGTTCCATTTTTAAGTAGATAAGGACAATGCATCATTCTCCAACAAACATAGGGAGTTCAGAGAAAAAATAGACCATGTACTTGAACACAGAAGGTCTGGAGTCTCAAAGGAAAAATGTATACATCAGACTAGTCACTGATTACAAGGTAAAATTTAAAAAAACAAAACAACTTTATAAGGTCTCCTGTAATCTGGAGCATAGGTTAAAAAAAATCATAAAAATCTTACAGGTAATCAATGGATGATGAAATTGAAAATGAACCTTGAAAAAATCTAGAATTGAATTGTTATCAAGCTACAACATGCAGATATATCCAGATATTTGTGACACAGCTGAAGCAGTCCTCAGAAAAAATTATAGCCTTAAGGTATTTATCACATAAATAAATACTTTAAAATATTTATTGGGAAATAAGTTTTTAAAAAGACTGTTTTCAATCAAATTCAAAATGTAAAACACAAACTTTAATAAACAGAAGAAATTTATAAGATAGGATTTCCCCAACCTGGTAAGGAGTATCAGTGAAAGTCATATGGTTAATATTGTATCCTACTAAGGAGTGAACTGTTAGAAGACTCCTCATTAAAGTCAAAAAATAATGTAAGAATGACTAGTCCCACAATGAGGCACTGATTAAAATTTGAGGTTTTAATGAATATAATACATATGTGTTATTTATATACATGTGAAAGGATATATAGGTAAGAATCAAACTTGGTTTGTTTCTGTTAATTATATTCATTTTCATTTCCATTAACTACGTACATTTAGCTGAATAACACACAAACATTTAACTGAAAACTGTCAGCACTACTAAGAGAATCCAGCAAGGTTGATGAAATTCAGATCAATGTACAAATCTCAAAAGCATTATGTGGAACAAAACAAAGCAGATACAGAAAATCGCATGTTGTATATATTTATATGGAATCCAGGAACAGACAAACCAATCTCAGGTGATAGAAATCTAAGTAATAGTTGCCTCTGGGAATGGAATGATATCAGAGGAAATTAAAATGGTATTAAAAAGTTGGCTACCCATTAAAAAATTGGATGCTTATTTCATACCACACATAAAGACTTAAATCTGAAATAATTTAAAATTGTTTAAAAATTGAAAAATATTTATAACTTTATAATGCTATACCTTCTCTACCTTTGCTTATCAAAGATTAAAATGTAAGATTCATATAAAAAATGATCATTGGAGCTGAACAAATCAACAGTATAAACTTTTGTATGTCATAAAATGCCTTGAATAAATTGTATAAATGAAAATGGAAACAAAAATAATTTTGTCAATTTATATAGCAAAAAAATATTGATGGTGTACTACAAATCAATAAGGAAAAAGAGAAATACTTTAGTATAAATATGGGCAAAGTTCAAGAACAGGAACTTGATAGAAGAGGACGTATAAACAGGAGATAAAATATGTCTCAATGTAGTATTCATCAAAATACTTTGCAGTGTTAAGTGTTGAAGATGTAAAATGACTGAAATTTTAATATTCAGCTTACAATAGTGCAAATTAAGGTAGCTATTGTGTTGGTCAGATAATACTATTAATATATACATTTCCTGTTAGGTACCAATTCAGTTTCTTGGTACCCTACCTTGAAAATCATTGGTAAATGCACACAAAGATATCAGGGATTTCAATATACAATTGTTTATAATTGAAATAAAAAGAATTCATTTGTCCATCAATAAATGACTAGATTAACAAAATGGGATACATTTATACAATAAAGTACTATATAGTACTAAAGAGGAATGAACTAGATCAATACTAAATCAACACGAATACAAAAAACCTGGTCAGAAACAAAAAGCATGCTGAGCGCTGCATATGTGATATGAAACCATTTATGTTTTTAACCACATACACACCCTAATACTAGATATGTCCAATGGATTCAAATCTATGTATGTAAAAAGACTACAAAGAACAAGATATACCCACCTAACATGTTTCATTGACTCTAGGAGTAGGGACAGAGAACCATAATGCCACAGACAGAAGAGTAAGGAAGACTAGTTTCAGTTTGATATTATATTTTCTTGAAAATTAGAGGGCTTTCACATATTGTTGTGCATTTTGTTAGGAAATTTTCTCCTGGGTGGCAGAATGTGTATTGTTTTCTGTGATGTATATTACTGCCTTTTCCAAAACACAGAGTAAAAGAGAGAAGAGAGAAGAGGCAGGGCAGGAGGAGAAAGCAATAAGAATAACTAAGTGACCAGAAAGGCTTGATGAGGAAAAGTGCTTCCTGCTCACTTCTCAAGTCCCTCTAGTTCCAAGAGTCAACTGAGTCTGACACTAAGGAGATAAATGCAGCAAACATCTTTCTTGAATCTAAATTTCTCATCGCATAAAAGAATATGCAGGACTTAATTTATTTTGAAGGCCTCCTCCAGGTGGTCAACTTTATAGTTCTGCATGGTTCTGTGAAGGTGTGAGATGCTTCTGTTACCTTTAGGATAAGAGATTACCATTTTGCTCATAAAAACTAGAGTGTATCCCTGTGGAAAAGAAGATATAGATAGATTCTCTCTCTCTTTCTATCTCTCTCTCTCTCGGAAAGATAAGAATGACCATCATCTCCCAATACAGTCTGCTTTTTTGATTACTTGAAAGAAGCAATATGGTGAGAATCACAACCACCTTCTTATACTTTCGAGGCAAATTTATGAGTTGGAGAGAGCTATGTTCCAAGCTTCCCCATTTCCCAGTTCCAACTATTTCTATTGGTGCCCCATTTCTGAATGGCAAAGGTACAATTAAAAACCCCTTCTAAGGAGAGAGGCCTTGTGTATTTGTGTAGGCTTAGTAAATACCCTTGCTAGGCACACTTTGAACTTACTAGTAAATAGAGTCCAAACTTAGTGGCTTCAGTGGAATTTGGAGGAGACTGAAACTTTTTGGAAATCTCAATAGTAGACATATTTCAATTCTACTTACTGCTAGTTACTTGTAAACTGGATCCTCTCAGTCTCATTAAAGAGGGAGTTTCTGATACCAAGAAGTCAAGTCATGGCCTTCATATCTCTAAAAGAACTGTAATTAAAATCTGAATCCATGACTTCTGAACTCCCAGACTTCGTTCACTAACATACTTTGGACACCTTTCTGATCTTTTCCATTTGCCTAGCATATCTCTATCAAATTCCCTCTTCACTTTAACCCTCTTGTTATCATTGATCGATTCTAGATGTCTGACTGTCCTTATCTCCACTGCCCTGATGGCTTTAACTGATGTGGTACTTCCTGGCCAGCTTTGTATTGTCCCCACCAAATTTACACAGAGCCTCAGCAAGGATTTATCAGTTTATTTCTCCACTTTTCTCTTTCTGAAAGACTGCAATCTAGAAGACTGTGATTAAGACTGTCCTTCAGATTACTTTGGCCATCTACTACTCTCTTGAGTTTTAATATTATCTCTTGTAGTTACTTAATCCTTCATATGCTCCTCCAGAGTTTAATTTTTTAGTGCTGTTGTATTCAGTTTTATCATTTTTACTCTACTATGTACACATTATCACATTGGCAATAGTATTAAACCTGCCTCTTGTTTTCCTATTTTCAATAAAATTTTACCTGTCCATTAGCAAGAGATCTAACATACTTTCTCCTTCAATTACATTAGCTACGGTTGGTAACAGAAAGTCACATTTCTCCAATTCAGTAACTCCTTTGATCCTTTATGGATCTTTAGCCCAGCAGATGTCTGTGGAATCCAAGTCTCCATGGAGTTCAACATTATGAGTGTTCAACTGACCTCAGCAGCTGCTCTTCCCTCGCCTCCCGTGTCCATGACCCACAGCAGATGCCCCGTAACATAGTCTTTGTTTTATGTTTTTTTCCTCACTCTCTCAATCTCCTAAACCCAGAAGAAGAGTCTATGCATCCCCCACCTCTATATGCTTAGACCACTTTGTAGAGCACTTGAAAATTCTGGGGAAATTAAATCAATCTTGTGGTGTCCAGTGTAGAGGGGCTTTTGCAGGGGAAGCTAGGGAGATGAGGTTGGTGATGATGGTTGGAGAGGAAAGGCATATATGGCCTTGTTCACATTATTGATACCACACTTTTACTTCTAGATTATTCAATGTAGTCAGGGCTTTTCCCTTTGAGCCCAAGGTTGATTTATTTAGCCCTCTGTTCCCTTCAGGGAGAAGAGAAAGAGGTTTATCCTGCAAAAACTTGCTCATGTTCCTCAATGTGAATTGTTAGGAGCTATTCTTATCCCCCATGCCAACCCCCCACCAAATTTCCTCAAGTAATAGAACACAACAAAATTATATTTTCTATAATTTCTTAGAGTCTACTTGACTTTTAACAGTGTCAATTTTCAACTTTGAGCTAAAATTTGTAGGTGCTGAATTCAAGAGATCTCATTTCAGTGTGCTCCAATATTATGTAATAAAGTTGCATTAGTCAGAAATTAAATTCCTCTAAGTAGAAGCCCTGCAAAATGTAGAGTAGTAGGCTGAGAGTCTAGCTTCAGAAAGGTTCAAATTTGAATCTTATCATAGCCTTTTATGAAGTATGGTTAAGTAAGTCACATAGGCACTATGTCTCTCAGTTTATTCATCTGTAAAATGGGTGATAACAGCAATTTAACTTATCAGTTTGTTATGAAGACCAAATGTTCAGAATGATGTGTATGAGTCTTATGATGTAGTGGGTGCTTCTTTAATATGATTTATCAGTATTACATTCTCTAAAAAATGTATGCCGATTTTAATAACTTGCAGTCTGAACTGTATCATTAATCTCTACACATATTTGAATTTCATTTCTTGAGAAGATTTTCACTTTCCATTTATAAAGAAAGTTAAAAACTGACTATATTTTGAAAAATAGAAGAAAATATGCAGCATCACTTGCTCAGAATTATATTCTGCCTTAAGACATTCTACTAACAATTGAATTTTCACAGATTGCGATAATTCCCTATTTAGTATCACAAAATAAGAGACTTTTGGAACTGGAAGGTATCAGCTTCAAGTTTACTATAGTAGTTTGGAGTTTCATAAAAACTTTATAGTATCTTATGAATGATTCTTCATATGTTCCTGTGAGGAAGTCTACTCTTAATATTTGCTCTCCAGTAGGCAATTTGAATCTATAGCCAGACTTTTTGAAGCCACACACTGTCAAGGCAGCACTGCCTCCAGGAAAAGATTTGTTGGCTTTTATGAATGTCACCATTCCCACATAGGAGACCACCAGTCCAGGTTCCTGGAGATAATCTACTCTAAATGTCATAATCCCAGCAAATTCATATATTCCAACATTTTGAGGGAAGAGTCACCAAATTTCTATGTAATCACCTTTTGGCTCATTCGAGTAAAAAACTCCATGCTGTGGTTTTATGACTCTATTAGGTCTCAGAGGTGCTCATGTGATCAGTAATCCCTAATTCCTAAAGCAATCTTGGGTGCTGGAGCACTGAAGGAAACTAGAGCTCTCCTTACTATGCATTAGAGAGAGGATTGAGTTAACAATAAACCCAGAATCGCTTCCTGAAACCCTGAATGATGAACACCTTATAGGCTGACCCATAGAACCAGAACCTGGAAACAAAATATTTCTCCAAGATGCTGTGTTTTATAATAAATGATGTTTATTAGACCTGTTTTAAAAGGAAAACTAGTCCAGAAAATATTTAGGCACTTGTCTGGTAATTTCTGCAGCACCAAACACTTGCAGTTTTCCTGGGATGTAGTTTTTCTGGGACAAAGACACTGAGCCAGTGTGTTGCTCTGCAACCTCCCCTTTGCAGTGAGTGGTATTTTCTCAGTCTCTTCTGAGCTATTTTTATCGCCTTAAAACTTCAGCTTACTCGTCTGTAAATGAAGACTACAATATATGAAAATGTCCCAGTAAAAATTGTGGAATTACTAATTAATAGACAAGGAACACATTAGCAAATACCTATGATCCTCCATTCTCATAGCAATGGAGACTAGAGAGAATACAAACAGAACTAGAAAAGACATAGAATGGAAGCAATGTATATGACTAGCAATCCCACAGATTGTTTCAAAGACTTTTTTTTTTAAATATTGGCCCATGAAATGTGTTCCCAGAGCTTCCAATGAGCAGAAAAATGAAGGAGTTGAATCATACTGAACACTTTTTTTTAACCCCCCACCCATTTGCTTTGTTCTGCACTAAACTGGAAGACAGATAGTAAAAAAGAAGTGAGAGGTTTAAGCAATTACAGTAGAAACACTCAACCTCAATGTTTTCTTTGCACAAATAGATACCAAATATCAAATATTTCTTCGTATTTTCTCAATGCCAACGTTTTAAACATTCAAGAACAGAAATGATGAAGTTTCTTGCACTTTTTCCTTGTCTTCCAAAAATGTGGACAGGATTTCTCAACTCTACAGTCACTGGAGGCTGCATATTTTCTCTTGTAGAGGGCTACCTGTAGGATGTTCAGCAATATTCCTGGACTCCTGTCATCAGATGTCAGTAGCACCCCCAGCCATTCAAGTCATGACAACCAAAAACATCTTCTGACATTCCCAAATGTCTCTGGGGTATGAGAACCATGGATTTGTTGTTGTTATTATTTTTAAACCTCATACCACAATTCTTTCTGCTATAGGAAAAATTCCAAAAAGTTGGTGTAGATTCTTTTGAATGCTGTTCTTTTCATTTTGCTTTCTGTCTTTGTCTTGCTCTCTGTCTCCACACATGTGCATACACACACACACACACACACACACACACACACACATTCTCACTTAAACCCTTTTATCTTCCAGGCCCGCATGTTAAAGATGAAAAGGAGCCGATGGGTCTATGCTGCCACATTACCTCTTAAGCCTTTTCAGACTTATAATTCAGTAGATAAAGAGTTGTACAGTAACGTGGTTTGTCAATTCACTGTTTAACCTGATAGTAGTATAATGTGGTAATTCCAGCCAAAATAAATTTTTTAAAACAAAAAACCAAATGACTTCCTGAGATAGTTAGTACTTTACAGTCCAATGTGTAACATTCTCTTCTTTATGAACTGTATGCTATAAAGAAAATGTATAGAAAGATGTTTAATGTGTCATCGAGAGCAAAATTATTAGCGTATTATATATGATGCAGTCATATAGCAAAAGAACTGAAGCTTGTGTTTGCCCTTAAAGGAGATGCAGTCATATAATAGAGAGCCTTAGAGCTAAGGTTTACTGTACTTTGGGAATTAATCACATAAACTATAAATTGGGTTCAACAGGCTGGCTGGGTAAATAGGCGCAGCTAATGAGGACACTATAAGATCTTATAAGAGAGCTCACTGCCCCAGGACAAATAGTCCGTGGCGCACCTGATGGAAAACTAGAAGACATCAAAGCATAAAGGATTAGTGCTCTCACAGTGTTGAGAAATGGCCGGGGGGAGATTCACCAACTTATTACCCACATCCAAGCTAATCCTGTTATCTGCAAAATAGAACTGTGTTCAGGAGCCGCCACCACCTCAACTCACAGAAGGATAATTTTGTATTTATATGAACAAAAGTGGAGGAAATTTTCATCTGACTAAGAAAAATAGGTGATGATTAATATTTTTAAAGTTTTTTTTTCTGCTCTATATTTGGTTGCATGCAGGAAGACAGAGTATAAAAGCTTCTGTATATATGAGTGGTGGATGCCGAGAAATATCTGCAAAGAAATTGCTGTGATTTTCCCTAACTCTTGCTTGTCCATGAAATGAGTATCAAGAGAAGAGGGGACACACAACGTGTATAATTAAATCTGTGCTAATTTCAAACAGGCTGGACTTACCTTTTGGAAGCAGGTGGGAAAGCACCCTGTTTGAATGGTAAAAGAACAAACCAAAGAAAGAGAAATCAGCCTAGCATATTTGCTGCCCTTTCCTGACCCAGCCACTCTCCAAAGATATTGATTTCTTGGGGGGCACCCACCTGATCCCAACAGATGATCTCTGCAGGGGAAAGGGGCAAAGCCCCTGAGCTCCCTGCCAATCTGCTTTGGGTAAAGAAAATGTCTTCCTGGGCTAGAATCTGCATTCAGTTGGGTCTTGTTCATGCAATCAAGAATCACACTGTCTGAAGTGAACTGCAGTTTATCCTCAGCCTCCCCTGACTATGTGGCAGAACATGAGCCTTGAAACAGTTGTGACCGCTAACTGTCCTCTACATCCCATGAGCACCCTTTGCCTTCTACACTCTTTGTCTTCGTAAGGTGATGACGGTTTGTGGGTGAGTGGACACCCCACCTCCTTACCCACAGAGCTGGTGCCTGGCACCAGGCCTGATTCACAGGGAGAACTTAAGACTGGGCAGCAGTTTTCATAGCTAACATCCTTGGAAGCCTAGGAATGTGCAGTATTTTCAGGTGTAAATTTATATCATTGCAAGATCTACAATATTTCCCTACTCTTATAGGAAACCTAAGGGTCATAGTTATACTATTTGCCTGAAGAAATAGCAAAAGAAAAAAGATCTCTGATAGGATACAAGAAAACAAATCATATGACATTTTCAATCTCCACTCAACTAGATTTCTCTATTGTAATTTTGAATTTCTGAAGATTAATGAGCTCCACACTCTTCTTTCTCCCCATTTCATCCTGTATCACATTCCCCAGCTTCTAGATATTCCACTCTCCTGTTATTCTCACCTTTTTTTTCTTTTCTATTTTTTTTTTTTGTGTGTGTGTGTGCCCTTGGGGATTGGACCTAGATGCTCACATATTCTAGGAAGGTGCTCTATCACTGAGTTACATTCACAGCATGATGCACACGTTTCTTTTCATTCCCACCAATCTCCTGAAAGTGTTCGTTTCTATCTTCATTGTAGAGTTTCTTCTTTTTTGAAATTTCAGTTATCACTGCAACAATAATTTCCAGAGCTTTCTGTTTATTTCTGCCTTTATACCAATCTTCCCATACCTATTTTGCCAGCATCCTTCTGGATAAGGCATGCAAGGAAATTTATTTCACTCCAAGCTCCACATATCCAAGATGAGTCTCAGATGTTTCTCAATCAATTTCTCTTCCTGCTTCATATCAGGGTAATGAAACATCTCCAAGTTTTTTATTCCAAACATGTAGTCATATTGATTTGTTAATTTCTAGTATTACCCATAACCTATCCACCTTCCCTAAAATTCTTCCAGAATATTCTTTTAGACTGGTTACTCCTCTTTTCTTTTTCTCTAGATGATTCCATTCCACTTCTTCATGAAATTTTGATAACACATATCAGTTCACATACTGGCACATCCAGAAATTGGTTTTGAATCCAATTACTTACAGGGTGACTGAAGGCCAATTCCTGCATCTTATTTCAACATCTGTAACATGGGTATATTAGGATTTTCCAGAGACACAGATCAGCAAGCTATATAGAAGAGATTTATTATAGGGAAATTGGTTTGTGGGCTTATAGAATCTGAGATATTCCATGATCTGCCAATTGCAATCTAGTGGCCTAGGGAAGGCAGTGTTGTGTTCCCAAACCAAGCCAACCAGGTAAGTACAAGTCTAACTTCAAGGACTTGATAACCAGGATCACTGGTATCTAATAGCAATTTAGGCTGGATGCTCCAGTTTGAGAGAGCCAATTCCTCCACCTTTTTGTTTTGTTTAGACCTCTTAACAGATTGGGAAGCACCCACTCACCTTGATGAGGTTAGATCCTTACTTGGTCCACCAGCTCAAATGCTCATCTCTTCCAGAAAAACTCTCACTATCGCACTCAGGAATAATGATTTACCAGAATCTGGAAATCTCTTAGCTCCGTCAAGGCAACACATATGATGAACTATTACATCACAGAAACTAACCCTCACTTTCTGAATGACTGTGAGGGTTACATATTTAAAGCGCAAGCCTAAAACCTGGGATATTGAGAACATTCTACATATGTAATTTCTTCCTCTCTGCTTTTCCCATTTCTAAAGCATCTTTCATTGTTATTTTTAATGTTAGGTCCAAAACCTCAAATCTCAGAATTTTAGGTCACATGGTCTCACTCTTCCCTTCTAATCTGCACCCTCAGCTGACTCTTCACTGGATTGTCCAAAATAATGTTCCAGTTTTAGCTTGTTCCTTGGAAAGTGTTTCCTCTCAGTAGACAAAGACAATCTAATATTTTTCAAGAAACAGCTGAAATCCCTTGTCCTTTCTGACAATTCATCATCCCCAAGAGCATGCCTCTGCTGAGCTGAGCTCTTATCAGGCTCAAATTTTTCACTACTCAAAATCCGCTTTATAAGATAGAAGTTAAATATCAGAGAGATCTATTGATTTTTAGTTGTTTGGCTAATTTCTAACAAAATCAGAAGCAGAATACCTGTACTGAGCATGTAATTTTTAATATATTTTTATTGGTTTTTAATTTTTGAAATTGTTTCACTCTTTTATGATCTAAGAATATTGTAACAAAATGTTAGGACACACTATCTGTGACACTCGGAAACATTTAACACACACAAACACATAGGCACACTCACACACACCCCACATAAAAACTTAACAAAAGCTTGGAAATTAATTTGGGCTTATCATTACAAAAAGATTAATCACTATGAAACCTGTGAGATCCCCATCACAGGTATCTTAAAGTGATTTGGAAATTCCTCCTTTTAAGATCTTGAAACAAAAGGAGAAAATTGTTTTGGTTTAAAGGAACCACTGCCTGAAGGCAGAGGGGTAGATTGGGTGGTTTTGGGAGTTTCATTTCATCACTATAATTGTATGATTATCTCACGTATGTCCCTGGGAGGAAGATAGAAGTCAGGTTGAAAGGGAGCCATAAATCATCTTCTATGGACACACGAATCCCAGCCCTACCACCTCTCTTCCTTTTTGCCCAACACCTTTCTCCATGTGCAGCACTGAAGTTGCCTGCCCAGCCCTGCAGTCTCAACATTTACCTTGCGTATCCAGAACTTTAGGGCTTCTGTAGCACAAGGGCTCAGAACACAACTGGAAGCCACATAATTTTTTTTTTTTTTTTTTTTGCAGCACCAGGGATCGAACTCACTTAGGCTCCTGAGCTAAATCCCCAGCCCCCACATAATTTTTAAGAGTATAATTTTTTGGAATTAGATAAGAGTTCTACCTCTATTTGGAAATTTATTTAACATTTCTCAGCAGTATTTACCTGCACTGTAGCTTGGAGGCAATGACCTCTTAAAGTCTAGTGATGGTTAAAAGAAGCAAAAGACCTG
>RJWT010004501.1:0-33230 GCA_004365215.1 Cuniculus paca
TGCAAAGTCAACCCCAAAAATCAGTAACATTCCTTGTAAACCAGGAAAAAATAGGCCTTTGGGGGATATTTCAAGTCCAAACTATAGCTGCTGTGTTCTTGCTGGAAAAAAAGATTTCTAAGGGACCAAATGGATCTTTTCCACTGAGATTCAGTACACAGGCAAGGAGCCCGCTCTTGCCACATTTATTGAATGTAGAACTGTAAGTATAGGAAGAGCAGTT
Organism: Cuniculus paca; assembly: GCA_004365215.1. Classification (NCBI taxonomy): domain Eukaryota; kingdom Metazoa; phylum Chordata; class Mammalia; order Rodentia; family Cuniculidae; genus Cuniculus; species Cuniculus paca. The sequence goes on from RJWT010004501.1 coordinate 224, forward strand.
AGATGTCAAAAAGAAAAAGTCTTGCAAATCAGAAAAATAAGTTTGCAGATAAAATGATATGTGTAGAAAAAACCAGGCATTCCACAAACATCTTAGGATGAATAAATTTTATAAAGTTGTAAAATACAAAATCAGTGTACAGAAATCAATAACATTTCTGTGTATTAGTGATGACCCAGCCAGATAAAGAGATCAAGAAAATCTTATTTATTACAGCATCCAAAACTTTTTAGGTGTAAATGGAATGAAAGAGGTGAGAGATTTGTACTCTGAAAACCATAAAATAGTGATTGAACAGTTCACAAATAAATTGAAAGCTATCCCATGCCCTTAACAAAATTCCAATGCATTCTTTTTTTGTTTGTTTGTTTGTTTTGTTTTTTGAGACAGTCTCACTATGTAGTTGAGGCCAGCCTTGAACTGACTATATAGACCAAGCTAGCCTTGAAGTTGAAGCAATCCTCCTGCCTCAGTCTCCTGAGTGCTGAGATTGCAGAATTGGACAGCCAATCCTAACTCCAATGGCATTCTTAACAGAAATCAAAGAAATCTCTCACATTTGTATGGAAGTTGGAAGCATCATATTTCCTGCTATAAAACTGTGTTACAAAGATGTAATAGTCAAAGCAGTGTGGCACTGGTGTAAAAACAAAATTACAGACACATGGAATAGAATAGAGAGCACACAAATAACTAAACTGTCAACATTTTGCAAGGGCATCGAGAGGTTATAAGTATGGTATCTTAAATTTTGAGGAAACTGGATTTCTGCATACAAAGGAACGAACTTGAACCTTATTTTCATCATACAGAAAATCCACTCAGAATATATAAAAGACCTAAATGTAAGACCCAAGACCATGAAACCTGAAGAGAATATAGAGAGAAATCTCCTTAACACTGACCTTGATGATCTATTTGAAAATCACAGTGAGGAAATGATCAGCAAAATAAAAAGACTCTAAGGCACAAACATCATGGTGAAAGAGCATGGCACAGGGAAGCTGTTCACCTCATGGCAGCTAGGACACAAAGAGGGGAAGGGGCCAAGGACAGGTGGCATCCTTCAAAACTGTGCCTGTAGTTACCTGCCTTACCCATTTAGGCCTGTTACGGGGCTAGAGGATCATTGAGCGAGACAGGAAGCAGCCATCCTGGTTCACCCAGAACTGATGGGCAAAGATGTTAAAAGGATAATTTCACACTAAAACACTTCTCCTAAAACAGGAAGAGGCTTTATATTGTGCTTGTTTTAAAATCATCAGTATAAAGTATAATTTATATGTGGTTTTATGTGAGATAAATTGAAATATTTATGGAAAGGTTCAATAAATTAATGTCTGTTTCTATTACAGTTTCTGGTTTTAAGGAAACAAACCTAAAATTTCCATAAGAAAAATAAATAAAATTCATAGCAAAAAAAAAAACAACTTTTAATGGAACTAAATGATAAACTCAGTCCAATTAAAACATAAAATTGTCGACATAAAAATAATATGAAAATAAACCATTAAAAAGTCATAATACATGACTGCTTTCAAATTATCAGGAAATCATTTATGGGAGAAATAAGCAAAGGGCTCTTTTTTATAGAGGGGAGGCTTTGTAAATATCTAGTGGCAATATGAAATATTTCTCTACCACAGAAACTATATAAAGTAGTAGTAGGTAATTATTTTTTTACCTCTGAATTAGCATATCTATCTTTTTCTCTTTTGAAATGCTCAGCTCTTGTTTGAGTACCTTGAGGTTAGTACTTACTCAAAAAGCATGTAAGAGAACATCTCTTCACTATAAAGCGTTTTGACAAAGCGAGTTCTAAATAATTTCATTTCTAAGAAACTTCTGGAGAAATTCGAACTAAAGTAAATGAAACAGTATTTCTCAAAGTTTTATTTTATGAAAACAAAGAAAATTAGAAGTACATTAAATATCCTGTAAATAAATACTTATTTTGGTAATTACTATACTTCCATATAATAAAAGGTAATGAGATAACTTTTCACGAGTCTCAAAAATGTTCTAAAAAGCAAAGGTAAGAATAGGAGTATTAATATTATGAGAATTTTGAAAATTGTGGGTATCTGAATTGTAAGAGAAAATGTCTTTAAACTGCAAATAATGTATCCAAGCGTGATGGTGCATGCCTGTAATCCCAGCACTCGGGAGGCTGAGGCAGGAGGATCTTTGCAAGTTTGAGGCCAACCTGAACTGCATAGTGAGACCTTGTCTCAAAAAGACAAAAAAAAAAAAAATTGCAGATAATGTTAACCAGTGATAATTTCATGTTCCAATTCCTGTATTGATTGTTCAGTTTCATTTTCTAAAATTTATTACTTTGTATGACAGAGCCAATTTACAAGAACGAAGGAAGAATTAGAAGCTGAGAAAAGAGACTTAATTAGAACCAATGAGAGACTATCTCAAGAACTTGAATACTTAACAGGTATGAAGAAATATTTTAGGCTTTAACCCACTTCTTTCCTTTCTCTTCTGATATTGCTAGAAATTTAACCCTTAATCTATTTCTGTTGCCGATGTTTCCCTGTCACTCAGTATAAAATAGTTTGATGTGGTATCCTGTTTTTCTCCTAAAATATTAAGCATTTGAAGAGATATCAAGAAAATGCACAAATGGAAAACATTTTGAAATAGTAATTTGTAATAGATTTTTATTATAGTGGTGCTTATAATATCAAATTGAAAACAGTTTAAATATTCACCTGTAAAGCCTGAACTTCTTTGTTACACGAATATCTTTATTATCCACTAGCATTTATTACTATAACTTAAAAGACCATTGTGTAGAACCATGGGTTATAAAACAGCTGGTATATTTAGATGAAACAAGACTCTTTAAACAGGTTATATAGTATTATGCTTCCATTGTTTCCTTAAAGTTTTTGAAAATTCTTCTATAAAACGAGGAAAATTTGCACATATTTACATTGCTGTACAGTAATACTCAACTTGCTAGTTGTATTTTTCAATCTCAAAAAAGAGTTACTTCAGTGTATATGTTATTATGGTGATTCAGTAGTAATTAGAATTAAAAGAAGTTGTTTTCATAAAAGTAAATTTTAAGGATAAATATTAAATGTGTATATTCTGACTGCTTTTTAATTTGAAGTATTTTTTAAATTTTAATAGCTCTGAGCGTATACGTAGTATATTAAGGTTGTACATTGACTGTGTACCTTAAGTGTTTTTGTTTTGTTTTGTTTTGTTTTTTTGGTACCAGGGATTGAACTCATGATCTCGCACTTGCCAGGCAGGCGCTTATGCCACTGAGCTAAATCCCTTGCCCTTAAGTATTATTTTAAAGTAATTCATTAATGTGTTTGACTGTACAGATTTTCATTCTTTATTATTTATTCATTGAAATTGAGTTTCTCAGTATAGCAGAAACAAAATAAGTAAACAACTACTTTGTGTTTTTTAAAGTTTAGTTACTTTGAATGTTAACTAATCATTTGCAAATTTTTACTTGACTTTTCTAGAGGATGTTAAACGTTTAAATGAAAAACTTAAAGAATGCAATGCAACAAAGGGCGAACTTCAACTAAAATTAGATGAACTTCAAGCTTCTGATGTTTCTATTAAGGCAAGTAAGAGGTGATTCCTAATGCACAAAATACAATTTTTGCTCAAACTCACCCAAATTAAGTTTTAAATACAGGTAACTTATCTATAAGATCATTAAAAGCAATGTTTTGTTTTGTTTTTGTTTTTTGTTTGTCTTTTTGAGACAGGTTTGCTATGCAGTTCAGGCTGGCCTTAAACTCACTTTGTAGCCCAGGCTGGTCTAAAACTCACAGTGATCCTCCTATCTCAGCCTCCTGAGTGCTGGGATTAAGACGCGTGCCACCATACCTGGTTATGTTTTGTTTTTAAATCAAGCAATTAAATATGGAAGTAGTTTTAATTGAACTGTTTTACTTGAAATTTAAATTTGTTTTGGCTCTTTGTTTTCTAAATAAAACTAAAATCAAAGACTGCTTGTGTTAGCCACTGACAAAAATCTCATATCACCATATATTACCTTTAGCTGTAAAGGTTATTTTCTTAATTTCTTTAGTATCGGGAAAAACGCTTAGAGCAAGAAAAGGAATTGCTGCATAATCAAAATACGTGGCTGAATACAGAGTTGAAAACCAAAACCGATGAACTTCTGGCTCTTGGAAGAGAAAAAGGAAATGAGATTCTAGAGCTTAAGTGTAATCTTGAAAACAAAAAAGAGGAGGTAAATTAGTCAAATTACATGTTTCGTCATTGGGTAGAGCTTGCATTAAATGTGTCAGTTTATTAAATGTGTTTAGTGGTGTATCTAATTCCTTGGATTATGTAAGACTAGTGGCTAAAAATAGAGGGCATAACTCTTTACTACTTAGCGTAGTAAAATAACTAGTAGCATTTAAATAAAGAATTTATGATTTTTGATTACTCGTGATGTCCTCTACTCTTACAGTGTATTTTCTTTCCTAGGATACGTATTTAAGTACACATTTAAGAAGTAAAGCTTTTATGAATTATTATCAAACATTACTGCATGAGTATTATTTTTCATTTTCTTAAATATGCATATTTTCATAAGTGTGTGTGTGTGTAGGTTATTTTGCTTTTGCTTGGCATCATAACCCTCATTATCAAATCAGTTTTGGTTAAATACAGTGTTCTCCTATCTTCCCTTCCAATTTATTTCCAGGTTTCTAGATTAGAAGAACAGATGAATGGCTTAAAAACATCAAATGAGCACCTTCAAAAGCATGTGGAAGATTTGCTGACTAAATTAAAAGAGGTATAGATGACCACTTTCAAATATATTTCTTTTACAAAAATACAAAAGCATTTACAAACCTGTTATTTTAGAGTGACTTCGTGTTTCACTCTTGTCTCTTGCACCATAAAAAATCAGAATACTTCCAAATGAAGTAGCTAGACTTAGGAGAACCAGAAATGGCAATGATTATCTCGTATCCAAAATATTGTTTAAAAAAATGAGCAAGGGTGAATTTTTAATACCATTTAATTATTTTTATTCTACATTAAAAATGCCTAATATTTTTATCCTCAAAGTACTGCATTTTTGCCATGAAAATTGATTTTAATTTTTATGTTCTAGGCTTTAAAGTATTTGTTTTTGTTTTGTTTTGTTTTTTTATCTTGGCATTTGATAAGCACTCTAAATTGTAGACTAAACTAGTATTAGGTTTGGTAGTATTTGCTACAGACTTGCTATAATTGAGTTATTTTTTTTCAGGCCAAGGAACAACAGGCCAGTATGGAAGAGAAATTTCACAATGAGTTAAATGCTCACATAAAACTCTCTAACCTGTATAAGGTAAATATATTCTACCACACATGTTAGTATCCCATGGTGGATTATTAGCTGGTAGGTAACTTTTTAAAACTAACCTTTAGAGTGCTGCAGATGACTCGGAGGCAAAGAGCAATGAACTAACAAGAGCAGTGGATGAACTTCACAAACTTTTGAAAGATGCTGGAGAAGGTAAGCCTTTTTCAATTGTGGGAGGATTATTTTGTTTCTAAATACAAGGGCTTCTTTATGTTTGTATAGATTATTTGGTTTAGAAGTCAGGCTTAATAGGAACAAAATTGGATATAGACGAAAGAGCCTTAGGTTAAGAAATCTAGAGTTAAATTTTAACGTAAATGATACATTTGGAAAATTAGGTAGTTTTTTCTTTTGTTTATTTCTTTCATCTAATAACCATGTCTTTTTTTACTCTAGATTTAAGCCTGCCCTTTAAAATTTTCAGTAATGTGCTATAAAATCTTTTAAATTCTTGCTTTTTTAAAATTATACACAAAATTGATTCTAGGACCCTTCTTAAGACACCGAAATTTGAAGATGCTTGAGTCTCTTACATTGAGTAGTGTAGCATTTGTATATAACTTCTGCATATCCTCCAGTATTCTTTGAATCACTTCTTGATTACTTATAATACCTAAAACATTATAAATAGTTGTTTTATGTTATTGGGGAGTAACAGCAGGACAAAAGCCTACACCTGTTCTTCAGAAGACATAATTTTATTGTTTTCTTAATGTTTTCAGTCTATAGTTGATTGAACCCATGATGTGGAATCTAAGGACAGGGAGGACTGATATTTTTATGGTCTCAAGTCACTTCCTCTATTCTAAAGTAAAGGTCAAAGTTAAAATGAAAAGTATATCTAGTGCTACATTTCTACTAGTTGAGTTTTTATTTTCCTTGCAGTTAAGAGATATCAAGAAGAAAGAAGAAAAAAAAAAGACTGACCATGATTAGACCAAGATATTTTAAGGGTCATACTTAGAAAAAGGGCTTTGAGCAGCTCACTGTTCAGTGTCAAAACTCTAGAATTTAATGTCTGCTGAAGGGAAAAAGACCATTCTATTACAGTTTATAGCCTGAATGATTTACTTATATGTTTGGATATTCTGTTTTAAAATGTTTTTAGCTAACAAAGCAATACAAGATCATCTTTTAGAGGTGGAGGAATCTAAAGATCAAATGGAAAAAGAAATGCTTGAAAAAATAGGGAAATTGGAGAAGGAATTAGAAAATGCAAACGACCTGCTTTCTGCCACAAAACGTAAAGGTATAGCTAATAGATGTTTGTTAATTTTTTGAAATACTAAAACTTGTCAAACCATTCGATTTCATTTATAATTTACTGATAGTATTTATGTCATCCTATGATTGAAGGAAATTTTATCAAGTCTTACTATTAGAATTTATTTTAAAATCAGTATTTTTGGTATCTATACTGAACCACCAGATACAATCGCCATTTAATAATTGTAGGTTCATTCATGTGTGATTTTTAGTATTGGATTGTGTTTTGCCATATTTTGAATTTTTTATAGCAGTTATGTAATGCACAGTTGATTTTTCTTATCTTTGTCTTTAAAAATTATTAGTGCCTTTTAGTTTGAAATTTTACACAAACATACTAGCTATGAATGTCTTGGCACAGGAGCTATATTATCAGAAGAAGAACTTGCAGCCATGTCTCCCACTGCAGCAGCTGTAGCTAAGATAGTGAAACCTGGCATGAAATTAACTGAGGTAAGAATAGCTTTAAATCTTGTTAAATTTTTTTCTCCAACAAAAGTGTATTTAGATGCATTTCCAACTTAATTCCCTTCAAAATTTATTCTTAAAATCATCTGATGATTAGTGGAACATTCTAGGAAAGGCTTTCCTTTTGGCAAATAGTAAACATTTCCCTTTTGTGAAATACTTGTGAAACTAGATTAATTACATTCTTCTGTTGCTGTGCCTCAACTTGAAATAATCTCTTCTATTTTCAGCTATATAATGCTTATGTGGAAACTCAGGATCAGTTGCTTTTGGAGAAACTAGAGAATAAAAGAATTAATAAATATCTAGATGAAATAGTGAAAGAAGTTGAAGCCAAAGCACCAATTTTGAAACGCCAGCGTGAAGAGTATGAACGTGCACAGAAAGCTGTAGCAAGTTTGTCAGTTAAACTTGAACAAGCTATGAAGGTTTGTTCCAGTCCTATTTTTTAACTGGGTTGAGGGAGGAGCAAATGAAAAATAATTTACCAGCTGTTTCTTTCTTAAGGTGTTTGGATCAGGAAAGGCTAATTATGTTTTGCAGTGTTACGGTATACATCTTTAAACTTCAAATTACATTATTACGTAACTGATAAAATGTTCTGTCTTCAATTAGCTGAAATTGTGAGACCCCCTTTATATATAGGCCATTTGATATTTTTCTTAAGATTCTAGTGAAGAAAAAAAAGATTCTAGTGAAAGACGAGCCAAATTTTCTTGGACTACTCTTGAAGTCTTTGTAATAGAACTCTGCCTTAATTGACCATTGCACAGTAGTTCTTTTGCAGATGGTTGTGATAGCCTATCTAGAAGTGATACTATTGTTTAACCATAGGTAGGAACTCCTTTTTTATACCATTTCACAGTTTGGTATCTTTATATACATTAGTTTGTTACTGTTACTTTGAATATTAAAGGTGTCAAAGAAATTGCTAAATATTTACTTTTCAAGAGTATTTTTTACTTAATTATTACTGCTTATATTCTAAATATTTTACTTTCAAGGTACAACTCTATATGACTGGGGACAATTTTTAACATTCATTAAGTTTCACTTAGGACATTGAGCTAAATGAATTTATATCTGCTATTCTAAACTGACAAATTTCCCCTCTTTTGGAGACGATAAATAAATTTGTCCTTAATTCAAAATTAAATCTTTCCCGCTATTACAGTTTATAAGTCAGTTTAAATCCAGGTGTGTTGCATCTAAAGATCTCTTTTGAATCAGTCTTAACAGTCTTGCCCTAATGGAATGAACCAGCCTCTCCTCAAGCACTATTTTTCTCACCATCACTCTCCCTCTAAGTTAGTTTACAGAGAGGTCCCTTGGGTCCAAGTAAAAGTTTCTTTCTGCCTCAGGGTTCCGCCAGGGCCTTCAGGTTGTATCAAGAGAGGTAGAATGTGGTGTAGGGTAGCGGTCTTAAGAATCTGAGCCATTATATATTGGAGAAATGTACTTGTATGTTCCTTCTTATGGGGACTGTAATAATAATTCCTTATTTGTCATAACTTCTGAAGAATTTAAAGATAATTTCTGTGTCTCTTTTACAGTTGAATTTTCTGTCCTTAATGTGTATCTTTCAGTCTAAATCCTGTAATGCTCACTTGTAAGATTCTAATGCTTTTAGGATGCACGCACTTCTATTTTGTCATATTTAATCATGTTTTGAACTTAGTAGGTTTCTATCAGTGCTGTCTTTCATGAAAATTTCTCTGTTTTATTTTCTCACTAATTGCTACCGAAATTGGTTTATGTTGTAACTTCAGGAAAATGTGCTCAGATTTAGTTGAAGCTTTGGGACAAATGTGAGTCGTGTTTAACTTGAATAGTATTTAAAACATTTTGTGAAAACACACTAAGAAGGAAAATTTACACGGATTTGAGATAAAATATAAGATTCAGAAGCCATCAGTTTTTAGTTTTTAGGAGTCTCTTTAAAACTATGTTCCTGAACCTCTTAAGGATAATGATACAAAATTTTGCAAAGCACTATATATATTTTTTAAGCAGCTTTGTGCTTTGGAGCTTGCTTCTTTAGAATTATTGACACACTTTTTAATCAAGTCTTCTTTGCATTTTACTTCTTAATATCTTTTTACTTCTGAATTAATTTCCAGATAACAGGTATGATAATGTTAATCCCTAAAGTGTCCTTTGTTTTGTTCTAGTCACAAAACTTTTGAGAAGATTTCTGTGACATCATTTTGGTGTAACACTTGGTGTAACATTTTGGTGTAATATTTGATGTAGCTTGTAAGATTGAGTTGACAATGCATTTAGTGAGAAAGTGGAAATTTTCCCATCATTTTTATACAATGACAGGCATTTATAATGATCAGTATTTTTAAAATGTTAAGAAATAGTATGTTCAGACCTGTGTAGAGTTTCTCTTTTTTAAAGGCTGCTCTGTAGAATGTTGTATTTATATACTGATTCCTGTGGTATTTGAGCACTGTATATTTTGTTATTACTTTACCTGCTTTTTTTATGTAAATTCTAGAATTTTCACTTGAGTTTGTCTTAAAGGAGATTCAGCGATTACAGGAGGATACTGATAAAGCTCACAAACATTCATCTGTACTTGAAAGAGACAATCAGAGAATGAAAATACAAATAAAAGATCTTTCACAGCAGGTTAGAATATTTTATCATACAGGTTTTTGGTTTTGGTTTTGTTTTTTTGGTTCAGGCAGGCCTTGAACTTACTCTATAGGCCAGGGTGGCCTCAACTTGCTGGGAACACCTCCCAAGTGCTGGAATTATAAGCATGGACTACTTTGATGAGTTATCCTCCAGTTTTTGTAATGCTGGGCACCAGAAATGTTTGAATCTCTTTAAAGATATGCAAGACAATTACCACATAGAAAGTTCTAGTCAACTAGGGATATATATTATTACTGTAGCAGAGTTGTAGCCTAGGCATTGTTTATCTATAGCCCCTCCCTGTAACTCAGGTTTTTCATATATTTTTCCAAAGGCACTGTTTATGATAGGTGCACAGATAATTCAAAGATAAATACAAGTTTTCCAGCTCCCACATCTCTGCTTCCCATGTCTCAGGGTGTAATCAAGGTTGACAAACCAGTGCATATGCTTTTATATCCTTATGTCTGCAGACAGACTGGATTTTATGTAAACATATGTAAGAACATTTTTACTGAAATGAAAACATACTGTATGTATGCCACTCTGCTGCTTGTGGAGCTAATGATGGTAGGAGTGATTTTAAGAAGATGGTTTCACTGTGTGCCCAAAGCTGGCCCTGAATTTCTGGGTCCTGATAATGTTTGTGCCTCAGTCTCGAATAGGTGGAACTACAGGCACATACTAGGGAGCCCAGGTACTGTTTGTTTTCTTTTTAATGAAATAGTAAATGTAAATTGTCTCATTTATGTTTTACTCTAATTTTTATGTACATATACATTCATGGAAATTAAACATTAGTGGTATAAATGTGCTTTCTAAAATTTGATTTTCACTCTTTTTCCTCTGGCTACCATACAGTACATATGTAAACAGAAACACAAAATAGACATAGTCTTACAGTGTCTATATGGTTCCTAAAGTATTTTTATTATTATTTTACAAAACTGGGGCCATGTTTCTGGAATTATAATTTGCTGCTATTAAATAACAGTAAGGACAAATTAGGGGTTTTCATAAGTACTGTTTTCATTTGATAATTTTTATTGACACCAAACATTTCCAGAATCAAAGCTGTTGTGAAATACTAAATTTTTTATTTTAGATTAGAGTGCTTTTGATGGAACTTGAAGAGGCAAGGGGTAACCATGTAATTCGTGATGAAGAAGTAAGCTCTGCTGACATAAGTAGTTCATCAGAAGTAATATCGCAGCATCTAGTATCTTACAGGAATATTGAAGAACTTCAACAGCAGAATCAGCGTCTCTTAGTAGCCCTTAGAGAACTTGGGGAAACCAGAGAAAGAGAAGAACAAGAAACAACTTCGTCTAAGTAAGCAATTAACTACCTCAGTTTGTTCAACAAACTTACTAAAACTTTGCATGTATTCCTAACGGCACTAAATTTGATTGGTAACAAATTTTTTCTGACTTTTTAGTAAGACAGATAAAACAAGTAATAAAATAAATAAATAGATGTTAGTTCAATGTGGCTAGTGCTATAATAGATAAAAGCCTATCACCTGGAACATAAAATTGGAGGATCTAGCCTGGACATCAGGGGACACTAGGCTTCATGGAGAAAGTATATAGGTGGTTCTTTTAGTCAGCAATGTGTATAGTGCTAGAGGAGAAGAATGGACTTTGAACTGACTGTAATTGGTTTAATTTTCACAAATAGATTTTTTATATTGCTTAATACAAGTTTCTATGTCCTGTATGGTGGACATTTTAAAAAATGGTTCTTAACATGTCAGCAGAAGAAGGATGATGTAATCACCACTCCCTTTGGGGTTATGAAATAAACAGATTTCCTTTCCTGCAGAATCACTGAGCTTCAGCTCAAACTTGAGAGCGCTCTCACTGAACTGGAACAACTCCGTGAGTCTCGACAGCATCAGATGCAGCTTGTTGATTCCATAGTTCGGCAACGTGATATGTACCGTATTTTATTGACACAAACAACGGGAGTTGTTATTCCATTACAAGGTAGGTTTTTATATTTCATTTTAAACTATTTAAAATATTTTGGAAATTATATGAGGGGATAGATTTTGCAATACCAGCATTGGCCACTCTCATAATGATAGCTTCAAATTTGACAGCCATGTATGGTTGATAATACGTTATCAATTCTAGAACACCGTTATTTTATGTATATGAAGAAGAAATACTAAATATTGTTGAAAAATGTACACCGTAGTCAGTGAATTACAATAAATATTTTGGTTGTTTTAACATTTAAAACATAAATTATCTGTAATCAGAAACCAAAAACAATGCATTGTTTAGGAGAGTCCTTATTTTAAAACGCACATAATCTTTTTACTTTTCTGAAGCTTCAAGCTTAGATGATATTTCTAGTGTGTCAACTCCAAAACGTCCAAGTACATCCCATACCACCTCTACTCCTGCTCCAGTACCTGTTATTGAATCACCAGAAGCTATAGAGGCTAAGGCTGCTCTTAAACAGGTAAACTTCACACTTGTTTCAAATCACAGGTTGTCTTTGGGATGAGTTTTTAGAAAACAGTGTCATCTAGTGATCTTCAATATTTAGTTGCAGGAAATTTTTGAGAACTACAAAAAAGAAAAAACAGATAATGAAAAAATACAAAATGAGCAACTTGAGAAACTTCAGGAGCAAGTCACAGATTTACGATCACAAAACACCAAAATTTCTACCCAGCTAGATTTTGCTTCTAAACGGTAAATTTTCTTTTCTTCAAAAATTAATAAATTCCAAATTTTGTAATTCATTATTCAGACCAAGTGAGATCAAGTGTTAATTTGCAGAAAATGTTGCTTTTTTGTGGGCCATGTTCCAAGCTAAGAAACTATGGTGTTTCATTTTTGAAGATTGGTTAATGATTTTCCCGGGCAGTGCTAACAGTTAACTTATTTAATAAGGTGAGATTCATGTGTAGAATGTTGTTTGTTTCCCTTTGTGAAAATGAAGAACCTGTTTTTGTAGATCTCATTTATTAAAAAATGCAACAAGGTGAGAGAAATGGGAACAAATTTCATTCAGCCTTTACTAGTCTAGGGAGAAGTGAGTGCTAGATGGTTGTAGGAAAATCCATACTCTGTGTCACTTACAAAGGAATAATAGTAAATTTCATTTTGTGGCCATCTCTTATAGTCATTAAATTCTTAACTAGCATGTTAGGACATTTATTTTTGCATAATGTATGATGAAACTATATATAATGGTAATAGGCCGTTATCGCCATACAGCAAGTAGTTCAACATCCCAAGTCAGAGCACTGTTTTTTCCTGTGTAGATATCTCTCTCATTTCTTAACCTTTCAAGCACACAAGAAAATAAAGTGAAAGATTAAAGATACAAAAGAAATTGTCAGAAATCTATCACCATGCACGAATATCCAAAATTGCCTTACTACATTTAGTGAGTGTTTGGTTATGCAACTTTATATTGGTATTATTTTGAATGTGCTTAATAAGATTAGAATGCTGTTCAACAGGAAATACTGTGCTTGTTTAAAACTTGAATTTAACTATGAGATGAGGTTAGAAAAAAGAATTCGGCATAACACAAGCCACTTTTTCTTATTGTTAATCATGTAAAGTTAAGCTGTTTTGCAGTTCTTCAAGCAACTAAGCTAGGATATGGTATGTCAGTTGCTTACAGAATTTTTTCATTCATACCAGTTATGAAATGCTGCAGGATAATGTTGAAGGATATCGTCGAGAAATAACATCCTTACAAGAGAGAAATCAGAAACTCACTGCTACAACTCAAAAGCAGGAACAGATCATCAATACAATGACTCAAGACTTGAGAGGAGCAAATGAAAAGCTAGCTGTTGCAGAAGTGAGACCAATATCCCTCAACTGACTTGCATTATAAATTACATTTGATACTTCTGCTGGCTGATGTTTCTAAATGTTACAACTTCCTATTAGTTTCCAGGTGGCCTGTAATACAGAAGTAGTGTCATTGTTCCTATTAAGATTGAAGAGAGGCTGGGCATGGTGATACATGCCTATAATTGCATCACTCTGGCAGGCTGAGGCAGGAGGATAGGTTTGAAGCCCAACCTGGGCAGTTCAGTGACTCTGTATGACCTTGTCTCAAAAAGTAAAATAAGCACTGCAGATATGGCTTAGGGAGAAGTCTATGGGTTGTCTCCAGTACTGCAGAAAAAAAAAAAAAGAAATGAAGGTTTTTTTTTTCCCTTCTCCCCTGAACTAAGATTTCTTTATAGGTCAGTGTTTGTCCATTTATAACAAAGTTTAATAAATTTTATCCATTCTGGCTCATTTTCTGAGAAAAATTATGTTGCATTTAATTATTTCTGAATTTTAACTTGAAAAATAATGTCTGAAATTAGCTGTACTTCTAGCTAAATACTGAATTTGGTGATGTTAAAAAGTTATCCCCCACCATTTTTTGATCATTTCTTGGTGAGTTAGTTATATTTACGGTTAAAAATGGTTTCAAGACCTAGTAAGTAATTGCCTAGTTTTGGACAGTCATGAGAGGTAGATTAGATTAAGACTTGAACCCAGTTTTCTAATTATATTTGTATCGACTTTATTCTTTCATTATTATCCTTCTCCAACACCATGTTGCAACACTTTTTCAAAATGAGTTTTATGGTTGCTAGTTCATACAATTTATGTATAAATAGAAGTATTTTAAGAGTATTGATTTTTTTATAGTACTCGTCCAGATATCCTAAGACAGTATACTCTTTATAGAAGTTAAAAAAGTAAATAGATTAGTTATCACTTTAAAATATACTTAAAAACCAATTTGGATCCTAAAACTTGCATAATTTAATAGTACAGTATGGTGGTATAATAGTAGCATAGTTCCAAAATTTTATTTTGCCATTTTAGATTTTTGTTGCAATTGTTTATAAAGTCTGGTTTGTAAGAACAAAGTAATCATGAGTATTTATGATGATGGAAAGATTTTTGCTTTCATCTTTTAGTATTCTCAATAATTTTTGCTTTATTTAAAAATATGACACTTATATTTCTTTATCAGATAAGGACGTATATGCCCTAAACAGCATTAAGAAATACAAAACAATGAAAGAATCATTTTCACTTTGTAATTGTGTCTTTTCACTTGATAAAATGTTTTCCAACATTTTTTCTTTCACTTGTATTCACCTCAAGGTAAGAGCAGAAAATTTGAAGAAGGAAAAGGAAATGCTTAAATTGTCAGAGGTCCGACTTTCTCAGCAAAGGGAATCTTTGTTAGCTGAACAAAGGGGGCAAAACTTGCTGCTGACTAATCTGCAAACAATTCAGGTAATCAAGTAAAGCACAAGTAGAAAAAATGTATAGAAGTTAAGTTTAAGTAGTTTTTTCCTTGTAACCTCTCAATTTTCCTAATTAGAAAATTTATCATACTTGTAATCCACTATCATGATCATTGAATTTTGGAGTTTATTAAGAAATTATAAATAAAACTTTTTTGAGAATTAATTGAAATTATGAGCTGGCACATTTCATCCTTAGGCCTACCTACTGGATTCTGTGCAGCTTATTTACAAGATTAATTTTTCAGTTATTTTTCTCTACTAAGTTTTTGGGTAATTTGAATAATTGTTTTAATATATTTCTCTTTCTCCCACTTTTAAATAGTTTTTTTAACATGAGAAAATGCTAGAATATTTCCTTGGTAAATAGTCTATATTTTAACCTTGTTGTGTGGAAAAAGTTTCTGTAGCTTTTAATTTTCTATGTATTGCTTTTTTTTTTTTTTTTAATCATAACCAAAAATCTTTTCTTTCTTTTAGGGAATACTAGAGCGATCGGAAACAGAAACCAAACAGAGACTTAGTACCCAGATAGAAAAACTGGAGCATGAGATCTCTCATCTAAAGAAGAAATTGGAAAATGAGGTGGAACAAAGGCACACACTTACTAGAAATCTAGATGTGAGTCTGTTAAGGTTCTGAATTTCTGTAGTTTTTTTCTTTTTCATAAATGTTTGTTTGTGGAGACTCTGCCATCCATGTTGAAACATGAATTTAAACACTTCTTATAGACTTCATAAATTTCTCTTGCTTCTTTGTGTCCCTAATAATATTTGATGGGAGTGGGCAAATATCCTGAGTTTTACCATGCTGCATACTGAATATTTTGGTATTTTTAAAATTTTATTGAGCTTTGTTTGGAAAGTAGTAACGTTTAAAAATAATTTGATTTTTTTGAGTCTTGCTTTTTATGACTTCCTAGCTAGGCCCAGAGCAGTGCTTAGTCTAACCAATTAAGGTTCTCCATTTCTGAAGCAAGACCTTCCTAAGTGCTAGTTCTGCTACTCAGTAATTTTTTTTTCAGTCTTGCATTTGAAATAAGCATTATTACTGATTTTGTGTTAATTGAGGATTGAGCCTAAGCTCTTGCACATGCTAGGCAAGCACTGTATCACTGAGCTACAACCGTAACCTCTTCACTGCCACACAAACACACACCCTCCATATGCCTTGTTTTTATTTTACTTTGAGGCTAAATTGCCTAGGCTGGTCTTGATATTGGCATCCTCCTGCTGTAGCCTCTTGAGTAGCTAGGATTACAGTCACATACCACCAAGCTTATTCTGAACTTCTGTTTTTTACTGTATATGCCCTTTGGATGATTTTTTCCATTGTTAGGGTAACCTCCTTATATGTAGTTACTAATGACTTCTTATTATTCAGTGGATACCCTCTTCCTGTCTCTTGGCAACTTCCTACCTGTTGATCTACTTATCTCTGATATATCTTATACTCGAGCTTTTTTAGTCTCCCAGGCCTCCCAGATCTGTTCTTAATTCAGAGAGTCTGTTGACCTCTGGGTTTTTTTTTTTTCCTTCTCCGTGTCATATTCTGAAATCTTAGTCAGTCGTCTTCTGGTTCCTATCTCAGGGATCATGGCTTTTTGATATGTTTTGTATATTCGGGTGCTCGTTGGTGGCAATCTAAATCTGATTTCTGTTGCTTAATCTGATCTAAAGTTTTAAGGAGCTGCACAAGGATGGATAAAGGAATCTAAAGATAGTCTTTTTAGAGTTAATGTATATTTTCATACAGGTTCAACTTTTAGATACAAAGAGACAGCTGGATACAGAGACAAATCTTCATTTTAACACAAAAGAACTATTAAAAAATGCTCAAAAAGAAATTGCTACATTGAAACAGTATCTTAGTAATATGGAAACCCAGCTTGCTTCTCAGTCTTCACAGAGAACTGGTAAAGGTAAGTAAATAACGTTAAATGCACAATAACAAACAAGTAAGTGCTTCTTTAGGTTTGTCATATATCTTATAATAACCTTACTTTTTGACAATCCTAGTAAAGATTAGGGAAGCCCACTTTTATTCTATGTAAAGCTTAGTTTTAGACCGAAATTCATAAATTTGGAAGTCTTGGAATCCGACTCAATTCTACATAACACTTAGCCAAGATGTGTTCTAAATTTTCTGCTTCTTGTAGTGATTGTGTTTTGTTTTGTTTTGTTTTGTTTAATTGATAGGCTTGGAGCTAGGGCCTTATCTATGCTTATGCTTTGCCACTGCAGGATACCCCTACCCCAAAACCATTTATTAATGCTTAAAAATTGTTTATTCTGAAGGTTAATATTTGAATTTTTACCCCTTTTCTTTTAACAAAGTTATTTACTAAATCTGTGATAAATTTTAGTTAAAGAAGTGATTAATTTGTTTGGGCTGGTTTTGGACAGTATTCCTAATCCTTAGTAGGAGTGTCAGATAAAATAACTTATTTCATTAGTTTTTTGCTACTCTTTTGTAAATAGTTTAAAATCAAAGTGTTTGTTCAGACAATCTTATCATACGGTTTTATATTTAATAGAAGGGAAAGAGCATGTGTGTGTGTGTGTGTGTGTGTGTGTGTATTGTGCATATATATAGATATATAAATAGCTAATACCTATGTAATGGATGTAAAATGATTCAATATTCCTTTCTTAATATGATAAGAAAACTTTTTTTTCAGCCTACAGTTTCTCTTCCATGCATTTTTGATAAAACAGAAGTTAGGGTATTTGCATGTCTGTAGTGTTTTGTTTGTTTTTTCTGAGGGGGTGTAAGGGGTTGAACTTAGGGCCTCATTCATGCTAAGCTATACCCATAGTTTCTTGATGAAATGACTTGAGATTTAGTATCTTAGAAAATAATGTTTAAATTACAAATTAAGAATCTGTTTCTTCAAATAGACACTTCAGTTTCATGGAAATATTTGATGTTCTCTTAAATACCCTTAATTTATGTAAGAGCAGATTTTAAAGGTTTGAATTTTTTTAGGAAATAACATGGTATTTCGGTGTTTAGCAGGAGTTACAATATATATTATAATTAAAAGCTTCTATATTTGAGCCTTTATCCTGATTTCACAAACTGGTAGTTGTCATCTCTAATACCTCTTAAAATGTTAAATTAAAGTATTAATTTTAATAAAACTGTTACACCTTATAGGTCAACCTAATGACAAAGAAGATGTGGATGATCTTCTAAGTCAGTTAAGGCAGGCTGAAGAACAGGTGAATGACTTGAAGGAGAGACTAAAAACAAGTACTAGTAATGTGGAGCAGTATCAAGCAATGGTTACTAGTTTAGAAGAATCCTTGAACAAGGAAAAACAGGTATGTATGATTCTGAAAATTCAGTATAAGTACATTTATTAATTTTTTTTCACTAAGGAGTTTGCTATATGTGAGGAATTGTGTGAATTAGGTGTTCACCATTGTCCTTACCACCTGAAAATTCATGTGTCCGATAAGCCAGATAAAACAAAAACTAGAAAATTTGTAAAGCAAGAGAGAGATTAATTGCTATGGAAAGTACAGACAAGGAGAGTTGTCTCTTGAGTGTGCATGACTTCACAAGAAGTGTTTTTTATGCAGAGCCTTTCATGAAGATACCATCTTGACAGTTAAAGGTAGTAGTATTCCATTGTGGTAGGAAACTTCAGCCAAGATAGAAAGCCTCAGATGATAACAATGTGGCTAACGTACTGAATTTGTAAAGTGAAATATCAAAGGATACAATTAATTGAGAGCCATATGTGAAAGATTTTAAACGTTGTGCTCAATTGTTTTCTGTAGCCTTATTTGGAGCTATTAAAATTTTAGCATGTCATAATCAGAATTGTTTTTGGAAAGAATCATATAAGATTGGAAGATACAACATTCATTTTGGAACTGAGCATGGTGGTGCATATCTGTAATGCTAGCACTGGGAGGCTGAGACCAGAGAATTGCAAATTCATGTCCATCCTGGGCAACTTAGTAACTTAGTGAAATAACATCTCAACATACATGTTCATTTTGGAGGCTGTAGCAGTGGCTTAGGATGACTATTTTAAAAGGTCTTTTTTATTATTTTTTTGGCATGTACAGTATATGATGAAAATATGTTTTAGTGATAAATTAGATGGATTTGAGAAGTGAACACAAGGATTGAGGAAAAGATGAGAAATGGAAAGTTTTATTACATACTTGTAGGTTATTTACATGGTACATTTGCTACTTTTAATGAGTATTTCATGGCTCTTTTTTAATATGAAACGAGCAACACCTTTAGTACTTTTCCAATTTAGATTTAGAGAAGGAATGATAATTTTAAATGTGTATAATTTTTGTATCTTGTTTGTAATTTGGTGAAGGTGACAGAAGAAGTACGGAAAAATATTGAAGTTCGTTTAAAAGAGTCAGCTGAATTTCAGATGCAGTTGGAAAAAAAGTTGATGGAAGTAGAGAAGGAGAAACAAGAACTTCAGGATGACAAGAGAAAAGCCATAGAGAGCATGGAACAACAGGTAAATTAATTTTGATGTGTTTATCATTAATCATATTAATTTTTATATAAAGATTTGAATTCTTGTAACCAATTCATTAGTTACCATTCAGTTCATGTCAAAAGAAATTGAATACATAGCCAGTGGTTTTGATTTTGTTTTACCTGTGCTCTGTATATCCGAATATTTTCCTTTCAAACTTTTAGGACACTTTTTTCAAAATTAGGTATTAGTGCTACTGTTTAAAAGCCTCTCCCTGAGGTTGGACTTTACTAAAAATTAATAGAGAATGGATATAGTGTTGTAAAACATTTGCAGTAGATTATCTCAGGTTATAACTATGTTAAGTCCTTGGATTATTTGGATCATGCAACATCTGTCTTCCATATTTTCCAAGTTAGTGGCTAACTTTCGTTTTAATCTTCTTCCTGTTTAGTTATCTGAGCTGAGGAAAACACTTTCAAGTGTTCAGAATGAAGTTCAAGAAGCCCTTCAGAGAGCAAGCACAGCTTTAAGTAATGAGCAGCAAGCCAGACGTGACTGCCAAGAGCAAGTAAGTGTTGCTGTCTTCACTGTCTTTGACTGGCAGAGCTTACAAAAAAGGAAAAGTATTTCCATTCTTGTGGAACTTGCATTAAGGTAAATTGAAAAATATAGGTGAAGACTAAAAGTAAATAGTGTAAATTTTGTTAACAAATGAGAAAAAAAACAATATTAAAGCATGAATAGAAGACAAAGTTACTACAGCCCTCGTTGCCAAACTTACTTTCCCTCAAGAGAGCAAGAATCTCTGAATAACATTTCTAATGCATCATTGAGCTTGCACAAGTTTCTATACACCCATTTTATAAATCATTAAAGTAAGACTTGACTTTTAAGTATACTGTATGTGTGTGTGTGCACACATGTGATAAAGCTTTTTGTATTTTAATGAAAAAGAAATGATAAAACCCAGTTCGGTAGAGTGGAAGTTATTAAGGTGACTAGCTGAAAGGGAGGGGGATAAAGGTAAATATATTGGTATAGTCTCATTTTTAAATTAGGTGATATATTAATAGCTATTAATTTTGTTTCTATTCTTTGTTGCTTAAATAAGTGTAGTATTGTATATATCAATACAATTCCTGGTACCAAAAAAAAATTGAATACAGGAAAGAAAAGCTTCAAAAAGTAAAGTAGACCACAATTAATTGCTGTTGTTTTATTACCAAACAACATTACATTGGAAATAAAAATCAAGTAATGTACAGATTAAGCATCCTTAATCCCAGTCTTCTGAAATCTTAAACTTTTATGAGTACTGATACTGAAAATGCTTTAGATTCTAAGATTTTTGATTCTCAGATTAGGTGTGTTCAACTGGTAAGAGCTATATAAGTACTCTAAAACCAAAAAAATTTAAAACACTTCTAGTCCCATGTATTTAATAAGAATTGCTCAACTTGAACTTATAATATCCAAAATCAATGATTCTGTTTTCCTTGTTTCCTGTCAGATTTTGTGTGTACAAGTGTATTTTACATACATAGTTTTCCATTCATAGTTTTCTCCTACGTTTCATTTTTAACATTTTTTAAAATATTTTATTAACTAGAAATACACAACTTTGAATTATCCTTTTAATTACTCCATTTTGGTACATTTAGGTTATCTTTTCTTTTTTCTTTCTGGTTGTATTGGGGATTGAACCCACAGGTGTTCTACCACTGAGCTACATCTCCAGCTCTTTTTATTATTTTATCTTAGCACAGGGTCTTATTAAATTGCCCAAGCTGGGCTTGCACTTGCTGCCTCAGCCTTCCAACTAACTGGATTACAAGTGTGCACCACTGCACCCAGCATTTTCATTGTAATTATTTTTTTAAAATATGCTCTATTGTTTCTAAAAGCACTGACTAGCTTCATGAATATAATCTTCTGTGTTAATGGGAGATTAACTTTTTGCAGGCTAAAATAGCTGTGGAAGCTCAGAATAAGTATGAGAGAGAATTAATGCTACATGCTGCTGACGTTGAGGCTCTACAAGCTGCCAAGGAACAGGTTTCCAAAATGGCATCAGTCCGTCATCACTTGGAGGAAACAACCCAGAAGGCAGAATCACAGTTGTTGGAGTGTGAAGCATCTTGGGAAGAGAGAGAGAGAATGTTAAAGGTATTATTGTAGATCACAATATGTGCTGGAGAACTGAAAGAATTGCATTTTTTAATGTACAGTGGAATAACTGCTACTACAATCAACTCTTGGCTTACAGGATGAAGTTGCCAAGTGTGTATCTCGCTGTGAAGATCTAGAGAAACAAAACAGATTACTTCATGATCAGATTGAAAATTTAAGTGACAAGGTAGTTGCCTCTATGAAGGAAGGTGTACAAGGTACATTGACTGTATCTCTCAATGAAGAAGGAAAATCGCAGGAACAAATTTTAGAAATTCTGAGGTAAGTCAAATGCATTCTTAATGTTTTGTATCTGTGGTGTTAACGTTGTGAACTATATATGCAGAAATTAGAGGTTTTACATAATTAAAGCTCAGTGCTTTATTGATTAAGAAGACCCCTACCACCTAATTATTGCTCACATTTGACTTGTGAACATATTAAATAAATGACTTTAAATTTGAATCTGATAATAAGAACTTAAGCTGGTTCTTCTTGAAAAACTAAATACCTTTTAGATATTTTAAAGATAGGTATTTCTTGAGCCACTATATATACTAAAAAAAAAGTTCCCACTATTATGAGAATAGCTAGTAAATGATTTTTGTCGTCTTAAAATTACCCACGTTACAAAATGTTATAATTGTTGACTTTATTTAATTCAAATAAAATCTTAACGTGTATATTCTTGTAGATTTATACGACGAGAGAAAGAAATTGCTGAAACTAGGTTTGAGGTGGCTCAAGTTGAGAGTCTCCGCTACCGACAAAGGGTTGAACTTTTAGAAAGAGAGCTGCAGGAACTGCAGGATAGCTTAAACGCTGAAAGGGAAAAGGTTCAGGTATGTATTATACTCAGCTTAAAGAAAATGGTTACGTCAAAAGAGCTTACTTACATTTCTGCTGTTTAATATAACAAATCATCATTTGAAATATGCATTCTTCCTAAGCTTGTAAATTCATTAAACATTTGTTAAGTACTGATAAAGTATGTTGATTAAGAGAGATGACTGTGTACACAGACTGCTTGATTTCAAATTCTATCTTCATATCATTAACTGTGTGCTCTTATGTATTTAAATCCCCTGCTCTTAGTTTTTTAACCTGTAGTACCTGGGTAATAATTGTAAGGATTAAGTGAGCTTGTGCACATGGGAAACATTTAGAATTATTATCTAAATGTGTGCTTAATAAATTCCAGCTACCTTAATTTATTACAGTTGTCATTGTATGCATATCTAGATAATCATTCTGGAATTAAATAATTGTAACTGATACAGAAAATACCTTTCTTGACCAAGGAGCAAAAAAAAAAAAAAAATAGTCAAATCAACAACCCAAGAAAGGAAAAGAAGCTGCTATAGTAGTGAAATGCATGTTTGGAACACAAACTTGACTCATACTGCCATTCAGAAGCTGATTGCTCGGTTACCTCATTCTAAGACACAGTGATGTATCCCTACATCTAGAAGAGAGGATATTAAGACCTAGAACATTTACCTTTTCTTAAATGGTAACTGGGTAAAATGACTACTAGGGAAAAATAGGGGAAGGTGGATAATTAAATTTATTGGATTTATATTTTGAGCAGCAGTTCAGAGTTGCAGAATTATATCTTTTCAAAAACAATCCAAATTCAAATGTTATTTCACTGTGAATATAATAGATCCTCTAATTCATGGAGTTAACATTTGGAAGAAAAAGAACAGAGTCAAGATTTTAACAAAGAATACATGCTATCTCAGTCTTCTCTGTGTTCTTTGCTATTGCTTTGTGCTGTAGAAAAGCAAATAATAGAGAATGCCTTAGCCCATAAACAAGTTCAGAGGGAAATCAACTCTTAGATATAGTAGGAAGAGAATCAAGAAGTAACATACATTATATCAAAAATAACGTATCTATCCAAGCATGACCAACAACAGTGAAATATGCTGTAATTTACAAAATGGAGGAAGAGAGTAGCATATGTAAAAGATGGATAAATACACCAATATGAAGAAAAAAGTTCAAATTGTTTAAAACCAAAGTGATGAAGCAACAGAACAGACTGTTGAGGAATTTTCCAGCAAGGAAAAACAATTGACGATCAAAATGACATTATTTTAGAACTAGTAGTAAATTCAACACAGCAAGAAAGAAGAGACAGACAAATGATGTGTAAGTGTGGATTGATATTTTTACCTAATGTTAATACTCTTGGGATATTAATGACTTTAATCTTTGTAATTTCTAACATATATCACAGGGAAATAAACATGTGAACTTTGAAAAGTTTCAGTTAAAGTTAAAATTTAAGTCCTCCCTATTTTGTTATAAGAAGGACTAGAACTGGTAGGAAACGATAAGGTCTTCAATTACTGGATGTTCCATTATGTGTTTTTTAAAACCTTTAGGTAACTGCAAAAACAATGGCTCAGCATGAAGAACTGATGAAGAAAACTGAAACAATGAATGTAGTTATGGAGACCAATAAAATGCTACGAGAAGAAAAGGAGAGGCTAGAACAGGATCTACAGCAGATGCAAGCAAAGGTTTGTGTCTTGCTAATCAAGGGCAAAGACATAATATTTTTAGCAATATTTTACATGAATTTTACATTAGTTGCTAAAAATTGGCACTATTTTCAGGTGAGGAAACTGGAGTTAGATATTTTACCTTTACAAGAAGCAAATGCTGAGCTAAGTGAGAAGAGTGGTATGTTGCAAGCAGAGAAAAAGTTATTAGAAGAGGATGTCAAACATTGGAAAGCATGTAACCAGGTAAATGAAGTTAAAGTCATTCAAAGACACAAAAATGTTGATTTTAAGTAATAGGGTAAACTTTAGAGTTGTAAAATATTTATAGAATTAATGAATCTTACAATGTATCAGTGTCATCAGTGTCACTCATGTGACACATTACAGTTGTAACTTGGTTTTAAAATAATTTTGGTTGTGTTTTATGTATTTTTAGGATGGCTAGTTTATTTCCTAAAATTTCAAAGTTTTAGGCTTTGATTTTATCTCTGAGCTACTTGTCTGCATGAAAATAGACCTTGATGTGGTTTATTGATGTTAAGACTTGCTCACTAGAGCCTTTTGTGAAGGATGAAACCAAGTAGGGTAGTGCAGTAGAAATTCCAGCTCTGTATTCAGGCAGAAGATTGAAAATCTGCCTTGCACATACTAGTTGTTTGACTTACGAGATTTTTCTTAACTGCTCTGAGCTAGTTGTGCTCATTTTTAAAATGAAGATACGAAATTACTATATGACAAAAGTAATATATATACAGCAGTTCACCTTGCACCTAAAAAATGCTCTAGACTTGTAACCATTACTATCTGAATAGGATTTTAGAATTTTAGGGCCCTTTTATTATATAAGCAATTGAAAAATCAAGAAGGAACCATGATCTCCCCAAATTATGCTTGCTTTTCATACGAATGAAATCATTTGCTTCTAGGATTTTTAAATATATTCGTAATGCATTATACACGTTTTCCTGGTTCATGTCACTATATGAAATTACATACTTAATATTAACATCTTGTAGATTTTCTGGGGCTTCTATATTATTAGGCTTCTATATAACTAATCTGAAATGGTTTTTCTGTACTGTCTTAGTTACTTTTCTCTCATTGAGACAAAATACCTGATGCCCAAAGTGAAGGAAGGGGAGAGGTTTATTTCTTACAGTTTTGGGGATTTCAGTCATGCTCAGCTGGTTCCAAGGCAGGGTGAGGGCATAGCTGAGGGGCAGCCGTTCATGGCAGCTGCAAGCAGCAAGAGCAAACCTTGTCAAATGGGAAAATCGCTCCCATTCTGACCTTACATTGTATGTTGGCTCCACCCCTGAGCGGGTGCAGAACTCACACCGCCAATCCCAGCACTAGACAACGAGTCAGTCACAAACGCTAGATTCAGCCGCTTCCATGACTACATGAGGTTTGTGACATGTACCTATGAGAAAACCGTGACATGTACCTATGAAAAAATGAACAGTTAATGACATTTTATTTTTTCTTCCATTTTGGCTAGATCTAACTAAAGATTTGAAATTAGTTCCTGATATTTTGTTGCTTAATCAGTTTGCATGCAGGACACTTATTGTCAACATAGATACTGTACCATTTTGTTATAACACATTTGTTTTGTAAAACTGAAAAAAACAAAGTACACATTTTTGTTCTTCTAGCATCTAGTAAGTCACCAGAAGGATCCGGATATAGAAGAATATAGGAAACTCCTTTCTGAAAAAGAAGTTCACACTAAGCGGATTCAACAGTTGACTGAAGAAGTTGCGAGACTTAAAGCTGAAATTGCCAGGTATATAGAAAGAAGCCTTAAAATATATGTAATACATGAAAGCTTAAAGGAGCTTATGAGTGTATTTCAACTCTTTATATAACTCCCCAAGTGCTTCTTGTTTTAAGAAAGAACAGATAGTGCTGGAGCCCTTACATGTGGCTTTCCCTCTGTTTCTCTGAGGAATCAAGAAATGATTTAATGATACACGTTCCTATATGACATATTTCTCTATTAGTATAAGTCAAAAGCGAAATTTATTTTCTAGATAAGAGTCAAATTAACTTTTGCATGAGGTTTTTTTTTTATTGTTTTGGTTAACCTATATTTGTCAATTTATAAAGGAATTTTTAAGGTGTTTTTAGTGAACTTTGAAATATTGCTCCTTTGAAAGGAAGAAATTAAATATTAAAACTTTGCTTTACCTTTTGAAAGCTTTAGTGTGATTTATTCATGTCATCGGCCCCTTTTACATACTGTTTTATAGCTTATAATTTTTTCTCATTCTCTATTCGTAATAGTCTGACATGTTCAGGAAGAGAGATTATTTCTTAAAAACAAGGAACCCTAAGGTTCAAAATTTGACTACCTAAGGTTTTACAGAGTTGGTTGTCTGTCTAGCTCTTTACCAAAAAAAAAAAAAAACTTCACAGCACTCAGCAGCATAGATAGCATGTAGCTTTTGCAGTCAAGGGAATCTGGATAGAATCAGTTGTAAAATCGTGTATGTTACTCGAGCGCTTGTAGCTCACTTCTTGAGTCTAAAATGGGTGTCACACCTATGTAATAAGATGCTTCTAAAGGACTGTAAATTCATAAGCAATTGTCTGTTTAAGCATGTAAGGTAGTTGGAGTTTTTAATTTAAAAACTCTTTATTAAAGCAATGCAGTATAAACTTTAAAATTGAAGTGTTGTGAAATTTGAAATCTCACATTTAGTTTTTCAAAGAAACTGTTCTTCCATTTCTTTAAAGATCAAATGCATCTTTGACAAACAACCAAAATTTAATCCAGAGTCTGAAGGAAGATTTAAATAAAGTAAAAATTGAAAAGGAAAACATCCAGAAGGATTTAGATGCTAAAATAATTGATATCCAAGAGAAAGTCAAAACTATTACTCAAGTCAAGAAAATTGGACGCAGATACAAGACTCAGTATGAAGAACTGAAAGCACAACAAGATAAGGTATTCTGAGGAACTTTTCTTTTAAAGTAAATATATATGTGTGTGTAAGTTTTTATTAGGATAAATATTACAGAACTCATCTTTTGAGTTTGGTTTTTAAATTCTGCATGTTTTTGTTTTTTGTTTTTTGTTTGTTTTATTAGTGAGGATTAAACCCAGGATGCTACATTTCCAGCCCTTCTTTATTTCTTATTTTTTTTTCTTTGAGACAGTCTCACTAAGTTGCCCAGAGGGAGGCTCCTGTCTTGGCCTCCCAGGTAGCTGGGATTACAGGTATGCACCCCCATACCCCGCTGCCATAACATCATTGTTTATTTAAAAATATGACCAAAAGTGCATTATAAACTCACAGAGAAACTTTGGTAAATGCTAGGTGTTTTAGCTAGGGTTTTTGTTTTTATATGTCAAATAGTGTTCTTTGTAAAGGTGTATTTTCATAACCTATTGCTCATTAAAACTATGTAAGTTATTTATGTTACCTCCCTATCAAAAAGAATTTTAAAATCTGTATTACAGTTTAAAACTAAATCCCAAAGGTAAGGAACTTATATCTTGACTTTATATTTACTGCCTGTTGCATTCAAAAATAAGTAAAAAATCTAAATTTATTACCTCTCATTATTAACCACCACCAGCACTTTTTAGTATGCTTTTCTTTACATGTAAACAGTGTGCTTTTTCAAAGAAGTAGCATCATGGTATGCAGACTTTTGTAGTCTGCCCTTCCACTTGATTTTTATTATAAAAAGATTTCTGTGTTAAAAGCATCATCATTTTGGTTTGTTACTTAATATTTATTTGTATCAAAATAAATTCTTACCATTGGACGCTGAAATCATGCCATAGAAATTTCACCTTTGAATATCCTAAAGGTAAAACCTTTGACTATTTTAAAGGTAAAACCTTTGAATATCCTAAAGGTAAAAATAGATATAGTTATTTCCTTATGTAAACTTGCAGAAATAGAATCACTAAATATAAATACATAAGTATTTATTATTACTCTTTGTCATCTCAGGTCATGGAAACTTCAGCTCAGTCTTCCGGAGACCATCAGGAACAGCATGTCTCAGTGCAGGAAATGCAAGAGCTGAAAGATACCCTCAACCAGGCTGAGACGAAGTCAAAATCACTTGAGAGTCAAGTAGACAGTCTCCAGAAGGTATGAGTGTGGGAGCAGTAAAGATGTATGTCTGTAATTCTTGTATGTGTAACAAAATACATGTCAAACACTGATACTCCCTTATCAAGTATTTATATATTTCTTACTATGTATATATTTGTATATATATAATGTATATATTTCTTACTATGAATAGATCATGTATATAAATGGTGTCTAATCATCTTCCAGTATTCATTTAGTTGGTTTCAGCCTCATTTTTATATTTTTACTTGTATTTAATGTAAAGGAAACACAGCAGTAAGTTTACATTTTAAGTCCACAGGTAAACAGTTTATAACAATTTAAATTACACAATGAATGCTTTTTTTTACTTTTAAAAGACCTTATCTGAAAAAGAGACTGAAGCAAGAAATCTACAGGAACAGACTATACAGCTTCAGTCTGAACTTGCACGACTTCGTCAGGATCTTCAAGATCGAACTACTCAGGAGGAACAGCTAAGACAGCAGATTACTGAAAAGGAAGAGAAAACAAGAAAGGCTATTGTAGCAGCAAAATCAAAGATTGCACATCTAGCTGGTAAATTTCTGTACATATATTAAGCCTTAAACGTAATAGTGAAAGTTGGTAATACAATACAGACTTAACAGGAAAGAAAAAGATGTTATGAAGTGAAATTTTTGTATACACTCTGACTACTAGGTTTATTCAGTTAGATATTAACATAGAGCATCTTAATTTTCAAATGATGATGTCCTTGTTATGTGCTTATGAAATCTTAATTTTGGCTGATAATCAATACAGGTTTATTGTAGTCTTTCTGTGTTAGTGTGTAACAGTTCTGCCTTGTGATAGAGGTCCTTTAGATTCAGATTTTGCTGCCCAGGCATTGGATCTTATTAATAAGGATTTTTCTGCACCTCCCTTGAGAGAGGGGTCATGTGGCCCGTTAGAGCGAATACCATGACATTTGTGAGCAACCCGGTAGTGCAAGGCTCAGGGCTTTGCTTACAGATCTGCTTAGTAATTAAACGTCGAGTCAGTCACGTTTTATCTAATAAGCCTTTTTAATGAGGTAGTGTCCTAGTGAGTTACTTCATAAAACAAGTAATTGAATTAATAAACGCTATAGAGATGATATGGAATGAAAATTTTGCAGTTTATAATGAATAATACATTGAAATGTAAAGGGTTTCTACTAACTAGGGTTCTTTAGTGTTGATATTTTTTTCAATGAAAAGATACATGTTTGTGTTGGAGAAAGTATAATTTATATTGGAGTAATTAATAAGCATGAATACATTTAGAACTTTGCTCATTAAGATGTGTATCATAGCTAGTGTGGATTTTAAAGTAGCAGAATCTGTTAGGCGTTGTGTGTGCCAATTAAGTGTATAGACATCATTTCTAATGTGTGATTGTAATAATATAATTATGGTTACTTTTAGGTGTAAAAGATCAGCTTACTAAAGAAAACGAGGAACTTAAACAAAGGAATGGAGCCTTAGATCAGCAGAAAGATGAACTAGATGTTCGAATGACAGCTCTTAAGTCCCAATATGAAGGTCGAATTAGTCGTTTGGAAAGAGAACTCAGAGAGCATCAAGAGAGGCACCTTGAGCAGAGAGATGAGCCTCAAGAACCTACTAGTAAGGTGATTAGCTAAATTTGCTTAAATGACAAAGGAGTTTTTCTTCATAGATTCTTCTTGAAAGTACCTGGTGACTAAGGACCATTTATCAGAGTGAATTTTCACATCAGTAAATTGGTGAATATTAATTAGTAAAATTTAATAGTAAAAATTAACAATAAAATTAGTGAATTAGTAAATTCACTAATTAGTAAAAATTAGCAAAACATTTTGATAATATTGTCTAGTTGATTGTGGGATAGGCACACAAATCAACAGTTTTTTCTTTGTAGGTCCCAGAACAACAGAGACAGATCACATTGAAAACCACTCCAGCTTCTGGTGAAAGAGGAATGTGAGTTTTAGTTTTTTTATAGCCCATTTTTCTTATTAAAGTTAAGGGAAGCTCTAGTGATCTTTAGGGGAAAAAAACAGATGTGTGTACTGCGTTGTTTTTGGCATACTTTTCGTCCTATTGAGTAGAGCATTGTGACAGAGAGAACGTCTCTCATCTGAGTTTTGTGATGACTTTCCCTGAATGTTACATCATGACAGAAGTAAAAGGCTGGGCTGAGACCTGGGGTCAGCAGTCCAATAGTGTTTGGATATATTCTACATTATCTCTGGAGCGCACTATTCTGGAACATTCCTTAGTTTTTAGCGCTTAAATTTAAAACCTTTTCAATAAAAGATTTGAGATATTTAATGAAAAAAAGAAAAACCAATAAAAGACAAATATACTTTACAAATTAATAAAATATTTTTCAAACTATTTGTTGTAAATCTAACAAGTGTAGCTAAAGCAGTATCTGGAAAAATGATTAATAAGGCTTGAACCAGATTAAGATCATATTGCTCAGCTGCCTACTTGAGAAAGTAATGTGCCTTTTCATAGAGTGTATATATTTTGTAAGGAATATTTATAATAATTATGAATGCATTCTTGCATTTCTCCTTGTAAGTGCCAGCACATCAGATCCACCAACAGCCAATATCAAGCCAACTCCTGTTGTTTCTACTCCAAGTAAAGTGACAGCTGCAGCTATGGCTGGGAATAAGTCAACCCCCAGAGCTAGTATTCGCCCGATGGTTACACCTGCAACTGTGACAAATCCTACTACTACGCCAACAGCTACTGTGATGCCCACTACACAAGTGGAATCACAAGAAGGTTAGTAAAATAACACAGATCCAATCGGACTGACTACTTGTTTACCTTTATTTTGAGAAGAGTACAGTAGCATCAAGGATAAACAAGGCATCTAAAGCTAAAATTAGACATCACAGTGAATGCGAGTAAATATTTTGTAACATGTACTTCCTAGAATACTTGTTAATGCAGCAGATTTCTGCCTTCTCTCTTTTCTTTTCCACTTTTTATTTTTTATGCTAAAGAAGAGCTAAAACATATCCCTGTAAAATATATGGCATGTTTTTCTATAACCAAATGTTCACTTCCACTGGCTAAGAGAGATATGAAAAGCCGTATTAAGTTACTTGTTCTAACCATTATTCACTAAAATTATTTGAACTTCTTGTTTTCTCTACTTTGTTCCCATGGCACTTCGTTACTCGTTACAGCATTTCAACTTTGTAGTGTATGCATGTCTTTTTCCTCCTGTAGGTTGAGCTTCTCAACTCAGAAATCTTAACTTTTTGTTTAATCCTTTTAGCTAATCCCAAAGTATTCCATAAAACTTTGCTATATGTTTATTTCCTTACATTTTATATCTTGACTAATGTTAAAATCCAATACATTTTTCAAGTGTTTAGAAATATGCAATGTATGTAAATGCTATGAAAACACAATATTTTATTTCAGCTACATTCAGTAAAATAATTAACAGATAAATTTTGAATTAAGGTTTTTTTGTTTTTTTTTTTAAAGGATTGACCCCAAAGCCTTGCACTATCTAAATAGGCACTCTACTTCTGAGCTATGCTTGCAGTTCTAAACTTACTGGTGTTTTTTGTTTGTTTCTGGTTTTTTTTTTTTTTCGGTTCTAGGGATTGAACTCATGACCTCACACCTACCAGGCAAGCACTTGAGCTGCTGAGCTAAATCCCTGGCCTTTAATGTTTGTTTTTTTTTAGTAGCACTTTAAAGCAAAATGAAGCTCAATGAAAATTTCTCATTTGACTTTGAACTTCTTATTGTCATCAGTTTTATTTGGTCATAATTAAAATGGAACAGTAGATACAAGAACCATTTTAGGTTTAATTTAACCAACAAATTATTTCAATTGCAAGCTATTGTATTGGTTACATAGGTAATGCAAAAGTATATAATACTTTACTTCTATAGTATTTTTATGTAGTAAGCAGTAAGAGATTTATACACAAAAATGGCAAAATATGATGTAGACCATGGAAGAGGGCAGCCTACAGACTGCTTTGATAAGGCTAGAAGACTAACATTAACAATTTTAATTATTTTTCAGCCATGCAGTCAGAAGGGCCTGTGGAACATGTTCCAGTTTTTGGAAGCACGAGTGGATCTGTTCGTTCTACTAGTCCTAATGTTCAGCCTTCCATTTCTCAACCCATTTTAACTGTTCAGCAGCAAACTCAAGCGACAGCATTTGTGCAGCCCACTCAACAGAGTCATCCTCAAATTGAGCCTGCAAATCAAGAGTTATCTCCAAATATAGTAGAGATTGTTCAGAGTTCACCAGTTGAGCGGCCTTCAACTTCCACAGCAGTATTTGGCACTGGTAACATTAATTTTAAGTGGATCTATACATTTGTAGTTTCTTAGATATAACACATGTTGCGTATCCTGGCTTTCAAACAGGTGTTAGAATGAATGAATGTATTCTTAACATTTTGTTTCATGTTTATCATTGAATAGGTTTCTGTCAGCTTATATCATAGAACAAAAATACTCCCTTCCAGTTACTTTTTGCCTGAGAAAACTCCAAATACTACATGTAACTTAATGTTACTCCTTAAGGCCAGAAGACCGTATTTGAGGAGTCTTAGGTTTTATGAAAGACCCTATGCAAACTCTATAAATAGCATTTTATGTATCAGTACAGTTGCCATGATTCAGATGTAGAATAAAAGTTGGCTGGCTTTATAAAACAAAGGTTAGGTTACTAAAAGAACCATTGAAT